>JARHVA010006523.1:852500-892161 GCA_037957365.1 Torreya grandis | reverse complement strand
TAGGGTATTGCATGAAGGTGGTACTAATTCAAGAAGGAACACTGGTATCATTTTAGAGTTTTTTAATCAATGGTACGAATTTGTTTAATCTCATTTATGAGAAGGAAATAATGATTATCCTCCATGCATTCAAAAAATGGAGATTATATTTGATGAGAAGAAACATGAAGGTGAATATTGATCATGATAGTCTCAAATTATTCTCAGAATAAAGGTTATCATTATAAAAACAACAAAAATGGGTCATAAAATTTTTGGGATATTAATTTTATTTGTTGAAGCATAGTATATGAGGGATGATTATGATAGAAAAAAACTATTGTGTGGCATGCCCATATTATAAGAGGATCAGGTGTATGAGGTAAAATCATAATGAGATAATGGCACAATTATATAGAATGTCACTTATAAGCTCCAACAAGATTTGAGATTCTTTTTAAAAATGTATGGAAATAGGATGCTCTATGGTGCAAAGATCAACTATATCTATAAAAACACTAAATATTAATAGTATGGGTCGTATGTACTACCATGTTTCATGATTATTTGGGCACTCATATTTAATGAACACTTATTATAAAATAAAGTAGGAATTGCTTTTGGAAGGTATCAGAAGGGATGTCCATAAATTTATGGTATAATGTGTGTTGTGTCATCAAAATAAGAGAGATAATGAAAACCCTGGGTCTCTACAAACCTTTATCTATTCCTAGTTAGAACTAGGAAGAGGTCTACATGTTTTTCATCATGTGTTTTCCTAAGTATAAAGGGAAAAATATCATCATGCTTAATGCAAATAAACATAATAAATATGCCCTTTTCTATGTTATCATATCATTTTGTAGAAAGTAATACAATATCATATTTTATGGATACATTTTAGAAGCTACATGGGACCCCAACAATCATAGTAAGTGATCATGATCATATATTTAATATTTTTTTTGGATTGATTTATTATCATGCGTGGGTACTCAATTGGAGCATAGCTTATTATATCACCCCCAATCTGATATAAAACATGATGTGGTCAATAAATGCTTCTAAAATTTCTTTGATTTTTTTATTCAATGAAAAATTAATCATGGATTGAAAGTCTCCATGTAGACAAATAGTGGTATGAAACCTCTTTCCATACCTCTTCCAAAATGTCTCTCTTTTTTTTATTGTATGGGTATCATCCATGATACATTACCTCATCCTTTAGGGTTCAATTAAAGGTTTAAAAATTCAAACAAGACATTTAAAAATGGTTTTATGTACTCTTTATTATCAAAGATAACTTTGTAATGACACATAACCAAATAAAGTGACACATTGACCAACATCGCACTGAAACATATTTTGAACTAGTAGGTGATTGGATTTTTATGTGACTAGAAATATTTAATAAATGATATTTAAATAGCATGATAAGGATAATAATATTCCACATAAGTATTATATATCCTATTAGGTCTTTCGAAAGATAGGCAATGTAGAATAATAACTAGAGATACCTCACTCAACAAAAATACATCTAGCCTTCCATTTTTGCCACTTGAAGAAGGTCTTTGAAAAATGATTTCCATATACAAAGTTATAGAGCTTGATGATGAGAACTATATCATGTTATAAGTTAATGACATCTTATAAAGATGTACAAAGAAGTTGTGAATGAAGGTGATTACAATGTACTTCATCAAGTGGAAGAATCTAGACAAAGAGGATTCAACATGAGAGGATGAAGTGTTTCTACAAAACCATCTAATAATCATCAATGTTGAGGGAAATGTTGGTTTAAATAGAAGGGAAATGTTAAGTACTTAGTTGTGCTAGATAATATTATGATATGTGCAGTAAACTTATGTCTACCATAACCTTATACTTGGTCATATGATAATTTTTGTATCTTCATATTGGTAGTAGTGTCAACTTACTGAGTATCTATAGCCTAGGTAGGATATATATAGAATATAGTGGTTAGTATTAGAATATCATATTATAAATTATGTTTTTTTTTTAATGATGTGGATATTTTTGCCTTGAAAAGTATCAATAATATATTGCTAGTGTTCAACTATGCTATCAATCAACTATATAGATATGTTCTATTTTTTTCCTTATTATTACAATTTAATTTTTTTTATATGATCTTAATATTTATTATCGGAGTTGTTGTTGCCAGAATCCGGATAATGCGAGTGCAATGAAGATGTGATCACACAAGATGAACAAGTGCACACCACGAAGATGCTAAAGCAATTTGACAATGACAAGAAGATAAATTGCACAAAACAAAATGGAGAAACCAAATCTGAATTAGTTCGTGTTAACATGAAATGGCCAAAAATGAAGAATACATATAGGAGAGCTATAAAGTAACTCCTCCACAAATGGTGGTCAAAGCACCCCAAGAATAGACGACTCCACAAAAGGTGGTCAAAGCACCCCAAGAATAGACTCCTCCAAATAAGGTGGTGACAAGGTGCTAAGAATAGAGAAATAACTCCCATACCCGGAATAGGAGTATCTTATGCCATTCTTATGACACCTTATGACACAAATATGACACACAATCTCCACATAAGCTAGCCTATCCCACGAATGTAGGAAAATTCCATGTATGCACAAATATATGATATTCCCTAATTAATAAATAGGGAAAAATAAAAACCTACACTAATATTTATATTTCCATCTCTTATTGTGATTTTACTTTATCTATCTAAATCATTTTATCATTAATCATTAATTTAATGAAATTGTGTGTATGAAAGAAAGAGAGCCACTTAACACATAATTATCATAAATAGGTTTTAAGTATGAATGATAATTATAGATTCATATAAGAAATTCTAGAATATACTAAATAAGTTTATATAGAATAAATACATTTGAATTTTTTTATTTTTTTTATTTATAAAATAATAATAAAGAAAAGTGTTAAGGACAAAAATAAATAAATAAATAAACTTATTCATCAAACAACTAATTAATCAATATTTAATTTATTCCTCTTTTGACTTCTCATCCCCAAGTAAGTATAAAAAATTATAAGATATTCTAAATCCTATGTTTATCAATAGTTAATCCATTACAAGGTTTGCCATCTTATCAACTATTGGTTTTCCCAATTCACTACAACAAACTATCATTATATTTTTATTTTTTAAAAAGAAAGAAATTGTTAAAACAGATATATTAAAAGATCAAAAAAATACATCGCAGTGAAAATATCAAAAAGCCTACACTAATAAGGTAACCAATGGAAATAAAAATAGTTGGACAACACATGAATATCCATAATAAAAGAGCACACAGGCTCTACACAAACATTTGAACATGCCAAAATTATCAAACCAAAATTTAAGAATCAATGAGCACCTAGGGGAACAATAAATAGGAAAACACCACTTGCTATTATGGATGGGGTTAGAGAGGTTGTATAAATAGTTGCCAATCCTTTAAATGTTTTAATTCAACCATAATTACCTTTTAAAGAAGAACTGTGGCAAAAAACATTACCATTTATGGGATAGATAACCATCCACTCATTGTACTATGAACCTTTACCAACCCAAAGCACCATCATTCTAGGAGAAGGAGAGAGCTGAATCTCGAGATGACATCACCCCATGATTTAAGCTGAGAGAAGAACCATTGATAATTAATGGTGTCCCCACTAAGAAAACTCTTCCAATCATAATCAGAGGACACCAACCAAGAAGCCTTTAAAATATTAGGTGACATAAATTATCTAGGTGGTCAAGGTGAAGTTCCAAGATCTCCCGTTGGTAAAAAATCTACACTTAGTTACCATCATTAGCTCAAGCCTATAAAAAAGTCTTAGAGCTTCCTCCAAACTAATGGATATTAATTTATCCCATCATAAAGGGCTAACACTAGCTAATCCATTAGGCCTCCTAGGGGATTTTGTAGCAATCAGTTGATGAAGCATCATTTTCATCTAGCCACCCAACACCATGTCATTAGTCCAATGACCCAAATGAGTCATCTCTCTCCAACAATTCATCTATAGGAATAATTCCTCCCCATTTTTCACCCAACTCCATTCTATCACACCTTAATTGATGGCTTTTTTAGCAAGCCAATATGCAACATCATTGACATCCCTATAACAGTGGGAAATATAGGAGTTAAATGAATTAAGGAGTAATCTAGCCTGGGTGATGTCATACTCAATTTTACATGATAAAGAAAGACCCTGCTTAAGAGCATTGGTGATTACCAAATAATCTCATTCGATCCAAATATCCTTTACCCCTTTCTCAATTGCTAACTATAGCCTGTGAAAAAGGGCCCAAGTCTCAATTGTGTTGTTTGTTCCTAGGGGGATTTTATTTGTTATTTCTACCATAAGACTTCCATCATTGGACCTTAGAACACACCCTAAACTAGAAATACTAGGATTACCTCTGTAATCTCTATCAAAATTTAATTTTATCACTATATCATAAGGTGATTGCCATTTCACCTTAGACATATCCACTTTAATCGAAGGTTGTACAAAAAGACCCCCAAATGTAATAGGCTCAAAATATAACCAATTTTTCATAATCAAGTTATCCCAATCCATCCATTTTGAAAAAAAATATTTAGATATCTTTTGGCCTTCACCATAGCTACCTCCAAAATAATTTTATCAATACTTTCACACACTTTGGAGAAAGTAGATACCACTTGTTTGAATATTCTATAATTTCTCTCTTTACATATATTCCAAATGGTCAGTGCTAGAACTATACTCCATAGGCAAGCAAAGGTGGCATTAGAGTGTGTAGACACCTAAATCTGGCCACCAATAACCTCCAACTAGGCTTTTGATAAATTTTCACTAAAATGCAAAATTTAGCCTAAAAAACCTAAAACACACTAAATGATATGAAACTAACATATTCAAGTGCCAATTTTGGCTAAGGTATCCCTAAATGGGACAATACAATTTATGGGCCAACTAACTTTGATATAATCATTTCGAGTCAAAATGCTAATTTTTCACCTAGGTGCTCTAGATTTCTCTTTCTTATTAAATCTCTTGCACAAGACATGTGCCTTTGTTATTTAATTTTTGAGTAAATGGGATAATGGATATAAATCATTTGACATTGAATTCCAATTCTAATCTAGATGAATTTTGAGCCAATAACAAGGCATTCTAATCAATTTGGGTAATTTGTGCACAAAGTGCTTAATTATGTTTAAGAGCTAATTATACCAGATTATATCCTAATTAAGAATTCCATGGAAACTCATTTAATATTTATTTTTGAAAATAAACATTGAATATCTACATCATCAGGTAACCCCATTTCTTGTGAAGACATTCCTAGGACATAAATGTCACAAATTTTAGGATTCATGCCTCCCATGCCTCATCAAATCCCTCCATGCCTCTTAATTTCTCCTTTATCCAAAATATTGATGAGACTATTTATAAATTTTAAATATATAATTGGATTAATCCTTATCCACACATCTCAATCTTGAGATGGATGGTTCAGATTGAATCTAATCAATCTCAAAAATCTATGAATAGAGAGGCCATGAACATCACTTCTAAGCTATTTTGGTGTAAAGTTATAATGCACAAATGATTCCAAAAGCCATTGAAATTAGTGTTACCATGCCAAATTTATTATAATCCAAGCCAAGCCAAGCCCATAAGGTGCCAAGGAGAGATGGAGGTGGCCAAGCCTCTTTTGATGAAGACTTCATGAGCACAAGCCAAGTAAGCCACTACAATAAGCATTTTGAAGCATCCAAGGAAGGTAAAAGAAGGTTTATTTTGCATTTTAGTTCTGTGTTTTATGAATTTTTGTTAACTAAGCTCTCCCTAGTGTCTAGGCCTAGATATGTTATGTTATTTAGTGTGTTTCATTAATTTTGTTTTCATTTTGAAACTAACATGATACTAACCATCCTCTATTGAGTCAAATTTATAGCTCACATAATGTCATGTCTGATGGGACCAAATGCATCCCACATATGAAAAATATCATTATGCAACTTTAAAATCTTCATTTGGATCATTAAAGTTTTTGCAATTTCATTTTCTAACTTTATTTCACCATTTTTTTCTTTGCAACAGGTTTACATAGTAACCGTCACCAGTTGAGTAAAACTACCATCGGTCTACATAATTATCATTGGTTAGCATTAGTAAAATTGACATCATTATACATAACTATTTCTGGTTAGTAAAACTATCATCAGTTTGCATAAATAATATTTTCACCTGTTAGTATAACTGACAATGGTCACCGTGTTTTTTACACAAACTTGAGAGCTCATTTTTATATGTTGGTTATTTCATCTTCAAAATTGATTCTAAGCTAAATGTATTTCTAACTTTCTTTCTAAAAAATTTAATTGAAAAATCATCAAATAATGCTTAAATATATCCTTTTAAACTTGTTTTAGGGTGTTTTAAAATGAACAAAACTTTTCATTTTGGTGCTTACATGAAAATCATTTAGGGTGTTATTGCTTAAATCTTGTAGTTATATTTCAAAGTTAAAAATTAAGACCAAAGGGTCAAATTAACACCATGAAATATTTCATTTGAGCTTAAAATTGAACACACTTATCAATTTTGTCTTTAATAGTTGCTTGATCTAATTTTGTCTAGCAAAGATAGGTTGTTGCATGTATGTTCTTCCATTTGTTCCCTTCAGGGAACCCTTGGAATCAAAAGTGCCATTACTATTGAAAAAATCTTATTACAAGGATTATAAATAATGTCATCTAAATCACTCCCCAAAAACTCATCAAAGTTTGGGTGACCTTGAAAATGACCCTAAAGTCTTTTTATTAGTCTTTTATTTCATGCAAACTTGGCTTGCAAGGGGGACGCCATTACATCCCATGAGTTATTTAGGGAAGATTTGACCTAGGGTTTCACCTCCTAAAATTGAATTCACTTACTCCTTATAAGTTACACATGGGATGTATCTACATCTGGACATCACACTACATTGAGCGAACAATAGGATGTAGTGCTTGTTAAAAAGACTAGACATTTTTACAACTAGCCAATGCCACAATCACCTAAATTTTGTTCATATATTTTGTATCATTTGACATTAAATTCATTGTGTAATTTATTCCCCTATAAATGTTCAAAATTTTGATAGCTTAGTCAACCCCACATTACCATACCCTTGCTAGGATTTGGGCGATTTTACTTAGTGTATTTTGGTCACTTTTTATTGGTATATTTTAAAACTAAAATTTGTTTGTTTGTTAATAAACCATGCCAAAATCAATTTGTTTATATATCACTCTTTTTTCTAAAGAGGCCTTATGCTAGCCATTTTATACCACACTTGTGCCTTGAAATTTTTGTTAAAACTTGTTTGTGTGTGTGTCAATTTGAGTTGAGTACCAGAGTGTTATGCTTCCCAAACCATGTTAAAACCATTTTGCCTTTGAGTCTTTTGAATAATAACATAGATCACATCATTCAAACATGCTTACACCATTAGGATTCTCAATTTTTTTCAAGACTTATTTCACCTTGTGCCAAAAACCATTTCTTTCAAACCATGTCATGTCTACCATTTGGAACTTTATCTTAGGCCATCATGTTATCCAATCTTGTCTAACTTGTTTGGTCAAATTGTAGTTTTCAAAGTTGAGTTTTCATGTAACCTTTTTATGTTTGGATCCAAACATTGATTGAATTTTTTTTAAGCCTCAATTCATGGGGATGATACATAGATTTTTCTCTTTTGGTTTGCATAACTTCGATTAACCGATTACCCAAATTTGAAAAATATTGATGGTTTATCTATTTAATGCCTCTCAAAAAACTTTTTGCCTCATGTTTTATGCCAACTAATCATGTTTACATTTGGTCCCTTGTGTTGGGTCTATGTCAAAGTTATTTCCAAACATTTTAGATTAAATCAAATCACATCAGCCTTTGTTTCAAGTCTAGATTTTGATGTCATTTGGCCAAAATTCCTAGAATATGCCTATTTATTTGAGCCTATATTTTGAATTTGCATTTAGATAAAAGACCTAGTGACCCAACTTTTCCCTTTCCTAGTTTAGACCTTATTTGGAACACTTTGACCTACAACTTTGACATGTTAGTTTCTAGTCAGACGCTTGACCTTTTATGTGTATGACATTTGATATTTGATGTTAGACTATTTTATTCCAAGTCTTAACACAAATCATTTTGGAGATACAACTCGACCCATTTGACCAAGTTAGACCAAGTTTGAATCATTTGTCCTTTGGACAATTTTTTAGAGCTTGTAAAACTCTAAGCCATTTTATTTTAGAGATCTCATAATTTATGTGGATATGTATAACTACAGGTATGGTGGAGTCATGTACAATCCAACTTATGATATAATGGCCACATAGAATCCCACTAGGAGCCCCTATAGAGAAAGATTTTCTAAGGATTTTTATTATTCTCTATACAATATTCCATATGGGAAACATAGTCTAAATCCACAAAATAAAGATTGAGACCTTGATTGGTATGAAGAGGTTTGTGAAGAGGAATTTGAATACCCAACTATATATAATGTTGTTTAGGATATGAATTCATACCCTCTTTATAAAAATCAGTATGTAGAACACAGTCAAGAACCAACTTATGAGCCAACTCATAACTAAGATGATATGGTTTATACAGAAGACTTGGATACTTTGGCTTATGCAAGTAATCAGGCTCCACCACATCAGACCACTTCTATTCTAGGACCACAATGTCAAACCATTTCTAAACTAGGACCTCATCCTTTGTCTTGTGTGATAAATCAAGCTCCACAATGCCCCTTAACCATTCCAGGACCTAGTCCGTTGGCTTCTATAGGCAATCAAGCCCCAAAACACCCTATCGTTACCATTTTAGGACTTCATCCTTTAGATCATGTAATAAATCATGATTCCCAAGGCCCTACCATTATCCAACCACAATTCATTCCTCATCTAATATAAATCCCAACTAAAACTCAACCAATCCAATCATTTGAAGACCAAATTTTGTTTAAAATTGATATTTTCCAACTCATTCAAAACCAAATCCAAGACAAAAAACAAATCTAAGATGTTCTTGTTTAACAAACCATTTGGGATAAGTAAACCTATGATGAATCACCTATTGATCCTATACCAATTGTCAAGAAGTCTCACTCTAACAAGCTAGTCTTTGTTAAGTCACTTCTTAATGATTATAACCACCTTTAGGAAAATCATTACCTCAACCATGTGCCTATTTGTCAAGACACTCCTATTGAGAAGCTAGTCTCTAAGGAGTTGTTTCTTGACCTTTTTCCCATCTTAGAGGATTCCCACTCTAACAAATTAGTTTCTGTGGAGTCCACTATGCCATCACATGTGATTACTTGTTCAAAACAAAATATTCAATAGAATATCATTGTAATAGAGTACCCATAAAATAAATAATTAGAGTTAGAGTGAGTTTTTATTCTTAAATCAACATCAAATTTACCATCAAAATATGAATCAACATTATTCTCAACATCATATTCAAATTCGCTTGAGTTAGAATCAAATTTAGAAGAAGAATATGTTCATAGTTGTTACAATATTGGTTATGCATGCTTTACAGATCAATTCGAATACATTTTTTATCCTTCTATGCATTTTGAGGATGAATACTTCATCTTCAACACAAGTTATCCTAGTATCTTCTATGAGGATTATGTAGCCTCTCCTCATTCCATTACCATTTCATAGGCCATTACCATCAATCAAAATAGCCATATCATTGACATTCCATCTCCCACAAGTGTCAATTAGGATCGATAAAATCACATTTTATTAAACTGTATCAATGGTGACATATCAATTGAAGAATATCATGGATGCTAAGACCACATTCATGTAGGAGATGAACACTCTCCTAGTGAAACCTTTTCATAGGTGCTAGGATACAATCAAAGTTCCAACTCAGCATCTTCTAGTGAAACTTATTTAGAAGAGCTAGAAGAAAATCAAAGTTAAAATCCAATGTTCATTAGTGAAACCTTTTTAGAGGCACTATGAGAAAATCAAGATAACTTCATTGGTGAAAACTTCATTGAGGCACCAATAGTTGAGCAAAAACGTTCTTCACTACTTGATGAAGACAAAATTAAATATCAAATAAAAATAGCTTCCTATCTATAGCCTAATTAGATGGTACATACTCTCAAGCCCAAATAAAAAAAAAATCTGATGGTTTGATTAAGAGAACAAGTCTTTGGCCCTACCAAAACCAAAGTTATGTTAAAATTGGCATTCACAACATTACATGTGACTCAAAGTCTTGATCTTCATTTGTTTCCTCGCCATTACACATTCCATTATCCTCCATCATTCCATTTCATAATCAAACCTACCATCCATTATTTATCCCTATTTACCATCCACAACCAAACTTTACTTTGTAGAGGCTATAAAGATACATTGTCTCAATGTTTGAAAGAATCAAAATCAATTACTAATGAAGATCACAAAAGCATTCTCGGCATCCAAATCGACAGGTAGTTATTGATAAAGCAACTATTTAGATAAGGTCTGGGATAGTAGTTAACATGATCAAGTATTTTTTTTGCATCATTTATTGATTAGGACATGCATCTCCCTATCAGTAGGAAAAATAGAATCAAAAACTACACCCAAGCAAAAAACAAGTACCTTACCATTTCATTACCATGCCATTGTTGTTGTTACATATCCTTTTGCCATTATTGTGTATCCTTCCATTTATCCTATCATTTGGAGGCAATCCTCTTACCATTTAATCCATCCTATCATTCCATTCCTATCTAGACCAAAGCCTATTTTTAGTCATCCTACCCAATCCTATTTTGATCTTAGTTCATTTGGTTCTTCCCACACCTTTTGTAAAAGGATTTCGATCAAGTTTCAACAAATCAATCAAATTAATATTTAAATTATAGTCTATGAAAGTATTGTGATAGTTGATCTGACAAGATATATTTCATTTTCCATCTTGTATCAGGTTTGTGTATGTGAGCCTTATTATAATTGCCTATGGGAAAATCATGTTTCACTAGTCTTGCTACTAATTATAACCACCTATGGGAAAATTAGTATCAATTAACTATATCATTGTATCTTATTTATAACAACCTATGGTCAAACTAAGGGAAATACTTATTTATCATGCATTGTCACATCACCTTACCATTACTATCTTCATTTGACTAGCCATTTATTGAATTTGAGAATTTGTTACGACCTAGTTGGTTTTTTCCTACATTTTATGTGCATGGATTTAATATGACTTAAGGTCATTTTAGGACTAAGTAGGTCATGATCAATTCATGTTGAGGTCACCTCAATCCCCCTTTCTATATGCTTTTGCCATTTTGTGAGCAACCTAAGCCAAATGTTCTTGCCATTTTGCAAGTAGGTATCTTGTCATTTTCTAATGAGTTAAGATACCTCAAATTGCTAAAAAATTTCATAATATTTTAAAATCTAAAAATATTTGTCCTGTCTAAGCTTAGTTAGTTATCCTTGATCAATATTACTAGGTAACTATCATTGTTAGGATGCTTTCTTTTGCTTTTGTTTTCAAGCTTTCTATTTGTTTGTTTATTTTAGGTTGTTTGTTTATTTTTCTATTTGTTTGTTTGTTTGTTTGTTTAATTGATTGTTTCTTTGCTTTAAACACTTTTACCTTGGCTTGGTATATATACCTTCATTGAGTTATTCCTCAAAAAAATTATTCTTGATTCCATTTATATTCATATGTCAACATTGTCATCATGGTTTTTATCATAGATGCATTATTTTTGAGTGTTTATCAGAATAGGAGTCAATCCTTATGCATATTTCAGCCAAGTATTCATGGTGTTCTATCATGATGACTACCATCACATGCTATAATAAAAATCAACATAAAGAAGGTATATAATCAATGGAGCCACAAAATTTTCTCTTTGGCACTTTGAAAAATTCTCCCATCCCACCCTTGATCAAATCAACCCATTAACCATTCTAGTTGTATCATTACTAAACAAGATGAGCATCTCATCATTGGTAGGTATAACTAAATCATTCACATTAATCAAACTTATTATTCTATCCATATCTTTAATCACATTGCACCTACTCATATTTAATCTATATTCCAAGTTGTATCCTTGAGTTATGTTTGCTAATCATCTCTAATTGGGACATCATCAGTTTTAGCCAATCTAAGTCTGCTTAATGATTACAACCACCTATGGGTAAATCATTATTTTGAATTTTAATCTTGATTATAACTACCTTTGGGAAAATTAGTATCCTTTTTACATCAATGCATGCAAGCATATTCTCATTTGGATTAATCTCAACCATAGGTTAACTCCACATTTCTTCTGTTTTCTTTTTAAGTGACCATTCATCAGCAAATGTGACAGATACTCCCTTGAGGGGGTATCATCATAGGATTTCCAAAACCATTTGGAGATTTGTTCTTCATCCATCATCTTCTTTTTGGCATACAGGACATTTTTCATTCATTGAGAAGACATTACTTTGCGTATGGTTTTCAACATCTTCCCAAATAGGGACAACCTGTAGACACCTAAATTTGACAACCAATAACCTGCAACCATGGTTTTGATCAATTTTCACTAAAATGCACAATTTAGCTTAAAAACACTAAAACACGCTAAATAATGTGAAACTGACATACTCAAGTGCCAATTTTGGCCAGGGTATCCCTAAATGGGACAATGGAATTTATGGGCTAGCTAACTTTGATCAAATCATTTCGAGTCAAAATGCCAATTTTGCACCTAGGTGCTTTGGATTTCTCTTTCCTATCAAATTTCTTGCATGAGACATGTGCTTTTATTATTTTGTATTGGTGGCATCTTAAATTGGATAACGGATCCAATGCATCTGACATTAACTTCTAATTCCAATCTAGTCAAATTTTGAGCCAATAACAAGACATTATAATCAATTTGGGTAATAAGTGCACAAAGTGCTTAATCATGATTTAAGAGCTAATTAAACTAAATTAGAGCCTAATTAAGAATTACTTGGAAACTTGACAAATACTTTTTTTTGGAAATGAATATTGAATATCTACATCATTAGGTGACCTCATTTCTTAAGAAGACATCCATATGACATAAATGTTAAATATATTAGGATTCATGCCTCCCATACCTCATCAAAGCCCTCCATACCTCTTAATTTATCCTTTATCATAAATATTTATGAGCCTATTTATCAATTTTAATTACATAATTAGATCAATCCTGATCCAAATGGATCCATGTACTGTTCTATTTTACAAAAGTCTTCAAATTCAGTTCAAATCATTTGCACATTGTAGTACTTATCGAGAGCTTTCTGACGCTTTTTGTGGTTCAAAAAATGGACACCGTATGCAAAAGTTATAGGCCGCTGAAGTTATGGTTCAATAGGTAAAAATTTGGTGTCAAAAATGATGCGACACAGTTGCGGAATGCCAAATGGACCAATCTTAATTTGAAACGTGGAAAATGATTAGGGGGAAAAAATTTGGTTAGTGTCATTTATCACATGTTATTTGAAAGTTTCAAGCATGCCACGCCACCTAGCCATGCCTATCATGCCACCCAAGGAATTGCCAAGTCCAAGGCGCCTAAAATGGAGGGAAGAAAATTCAAATTGCATACTTGGCGCCTAGGGAGAAGAGCTAGGCACCTAGAAAGGAGGAGGAGGTTTGAACTTGAGACCTGGTGCCTAAAAGGCTAAGGTCTTGACCGCCTCAGTCACAGTGGTTGAAACATTATAAAAGGGAGTTATTTTTACTTGTATTGACACGGATTTCTGACTGTGTAAAGAGAAATAAGAGGATTAGAGCCTTGATTTTGCTTTGTACGGCCTTAGGCTTTTGTTTTCAGGTCAAGGAGGAATATTTGCAGGCATATAATGATCAGAGAAGGCAAAATTGAAGATTTGTAAAGGTTTTGAAGCTATTTGTTGCAGCATTTTAATAGAACGGTCCTCACTTGGAACAGACCCGGAGATGTAGGCTATTGAAGCTGAACTCCGTTATCAACTTGCTGGTGTTATCTTTGATTTTCTCTAATTATTATTGCATTCTAATATTCATTTTAATTCTGATTTTACTTTCTTTAAGCAAAATTAAATACAAGAAAGTGAAATTTTGAAAGATCTCATTAACATGAACAAGTGATTTTCGAATGTAGTACACTTAAATTTTTTAGTTTACAGATCAAATCCTTAGCTACACATCTCAATCCTATGATGGATAGTTTAGGTTGATTCTAATCAATCTAAAAAATCTATAAATAGAGAGGCCATGAACATCATTTCTAAGCTATTTTGGTGAAAAGTTATAATGCACAAATTATTCCAAAATCTATTTCAATTAGTGTTACCATGCCAAATTGATTCCAATCCAAGCCAATCCAAAGCCACAAGGTGCCAAAGAGAGATGGAGAAATCCAAGCCTCCTTTGATGAAGACTTCATGAGCACAAGTCAAGCAATCCACTACAACAAGAATTTTAGAGCATCAAAGGAAGGAAAAATAATGTTTCTTTTGCATTTTAGTTATGTTTTTTTAGTCATGTTTGTTAACAAATCTCTCTTTAGTGTCTATGCCTAGAGATGTCATGCTAGTTAGTGTGTTTCTTTTATTTTGTTTTCATTTCAAAACTAACATGATACTAACCATCCTCTCGAGTCAAATTCCTAGCTCATAGAGTGTATAATAGGCCAACCCTTGAATAAAGAGAGAAGATTTTTATGGAGTGCACACCATGATAAGTTTTTGAAGATCCAGAGCTAGCATTCCCTACTAAACAAGTCGTGAAGATGAAGGTGATCGGCATCCTATTTTGATTGTTAACATAGAACACATTTAAAATTTTGCCTATGGAAATTGTTTCAATTTTATCACCCATTAGAATCCGCTTATGAAGAGCCAAGTAGGATAAGGTACCCACTCTAGGGAGGATTGCATCATTCCAACATAAACTATAAGGCCAATCTGAAATAATTCCATGGGATAAATGTTTATAACCTTGTTTCACATAGTACTTTCAAGAGGAAACCGCTAGCCAAACTAACTCATCCTCTCGTGGGGAAGATAAAACATTCCTCTACTCCAATAAACTACTAAGAATTATTTTCTATTGATTAGGAAAATCATAATCCCCAAAACTCCTCCATACAACTTTTGATGCAAGAGAGAAAGATAAAGGAATAAAATAATCATTAAATTTGTGGCTACAATTCTACTCTAGGAAATCCCTAGCTTCTTATAAGTCCTCTCAAAGAGAAATCTTGGGTCCTTCATTCCATGAATATTTATAGAAGTTGTCTTTATTCGCATTATTAATTTTCCAAGACAATCTCTGAAGAACCACATCTCTACTTTTGACAATAAAGTTCCACATATTTGAACCCTTTAGGGGGTCTTGAACTATGAAATTTTCTTCATCAACTGAATTGTACAAATACTTACATTGCAAAAGTGTTACCCAATTATAATTTGGCTTGATATACGTGCCCTAGGTGAGTTTTTCTCCAAGAGAAAGATTATGAAGATCAAGATTTAGGATACCTGATCCTCCAATAGCCTTTGGTTTACAAACTTTGTCCTAGGCTAAGTTACACACTTTTTTATTTTCCATAGCACCTCACCATAAAAATTGCTTGAAAATATTCTCCATCTATGAAATGATTGACTTAGGTGGCTGAATTATAGATAATAAGTAAACATGAATTGTTGAGAGAATAGATCTATCTAGAGTAATTCTCCCCTCTAGAAATATCCATTTTCCGCTCCATGAACCTAACTTCTTTTGATTTTGGTGATCACCTGGTTCCAAATATATATTTTATTTCTACCATTGAATAAGGAAATACCCACATACACACTAAGAAGTTCTTCAATCCGAAAGTTAAAAACCTCCAAAACCTCCCTATGAAGTGAATCATCAGCATTGAAAAGAAACATCTTGGATTTCAAGGAATTGACTAACTGCTTTGAAAGAGAATAATGCATATCCATAACCTATTTTATAGAGTGAGATTCCTAAAGATAAGCTTAATCAAATAGAATGGTATCATTAGTGAAAAAAGCAAGCATAAAAGAAGTACTAAAATTTGAGACACTAATACCAAGTCAGCAACCTTTTTGATTTGCTTCTTTGATAGTGCAAGTAAATCCCTCTATCATGAGGATGAAGAGATAGGGGGATAAATTTAAAAAAGAAATTATTTTATTTCATTAAATTGCCAAAAACTTGAGACCCGTTAGTTTTCCCATGTGGTATTTTATCATTCCACTTTGATCTTAAATTCTAGAACACTTGCTAGTCAAAAAATGAAGTAAATAATGTAAAACAATTTATAGAACAAATCTGGTGATAGCATTTATTATCACCCCATGTAGATTTTTTCCATTCCACTTTGCTCTTAAATGATTAGATCATTAACTATTCAAAGAATGAAGTAAAAAATTAATATTTTTAAAATAAAAATTTGGTGATAACATTTATAATAAAATTAGATTAAATAAAACTATTTGATTAATAACTAGGAAATAATATTCCACCATGATATACATGCATTCAATCATAATATACATTACCCTATAGAAATTATTATGATCTCTTACAATCCTTAGAGGTAGTTATTATAATAACCATAATAATAGCATAATGACAACAAGGCTCATGAATTATCAATAGTCACTAATCCAATTCCTGTTATATCACAAATAAAGAAACATAAAGTAGTTGTCTAATTTATGATGTCAAATCCACATAATATAAAATAGTAAATTTATAGTGATATATAATGTTAATTATTCCCCATCATTTTATAACATTAATTTATAACAATGAATATTTATTCTCTTAATTACATTTTATGAATATATCATGATAACAATAGTTAGTTGTTCCATAATACATAAAGTAGAATGGGACATCTTTAATTGAACAAAAGTAAATCATTATTATAATTATTAATCTCACTTTCTAATATTAATCGTAGGTAATTTACTTCAAAATATGATATGAAAAAAGTGAGATTGAGACCAATCACCACCTTTATGATTGGCCACTACCTATGTATCCAAATACACCTAAGAAAGAATCAAGCCACACATAGCTCTCCCAGCTACAATGATTGTGTACTTGTGGTTTTTTATTGTATGTATATAGCTACAAATTTGTCTTTGGTACTTGACAATGATCACTCTTAACTTGCTTAGAGATGTTTTAGATTGGGCTTATGACTACTACCTATAAATGATCTTGAATTTTGGAGGAATATGGAATATTTTCTCAATGTACAATAATGTATAAGTGATAAATAGATAGTACCAATGTATCTATAATGAATGAGCTTTGATTTGTATCTATATAGTGAAACTTTTTGATAATTTCCTTTAGCTAACCTTATGGAACATGTGGGAAGACCCAAAAAAATATTTAGAAATAAGAAACTAGTCTTTATTTGACATGGAAACAAGGCTATTCTCAGTTAATCAATCCATAAGAGTAAACCTATCTACCTAGCATGTACCCATCTTGAAGAATTAAGGACAATGATCCTAAGTTGGACATAATTTGTGAGTAATTCAACAAGAGATTTGAGTATTAACTTAGAAATTAATATGTATTAGTGATGACAAATAGAGGGTCAAACCTAAAAATAGATAAATGGAATAGAGGAATAAAAAATAAGTCATGTATTCTGGTAAAATTAAACTGGTTTAGGACTTGTCAAGAATTAACATTGTCAAGTACATGTGACCAAATTTAGGATCTACATTGTCCCCCTTCATTATATGAATGAAATTGATAGAATAATGATTTAATAATAACCTAATAATGTAAAATATATTTTTTATTTTATAAGAATCTTAAATTATGTAGGACACTCAATATCAAACCCTACAATAACATAATAAGTAGTCATTGTTCATAATTAAAATTTTCAATTTTTAAAACTCTGAAATTTGAAAATTGAAAGGAGATAAAGAAATGATTACACCTATATGCAAATGAAATCATGTTTCTTTGTAGCCTACAAATGATGTTAAGGTATTGAAGAAATGTGCTACCTTATTGAATCACTAAGAGAGATGGTTCCTCATGATAAAACATTGGCTAATTATAAGAAATCATGTCCCATTTTTTAATAACTAATTAAACCATGGAGTAAAAAAAAATCATTATCAAAATCTCATGAATAGATAAAAATACCCAATTCACTAATGTGTAAGAGCACAGAGTTGGGAGATAATTTTATGGACATATACCGTAATGCATACATGTTGTGAAAATTATGCATCCATAATGTCCATAATGTGTGTGCATCATTTGAAACTAAGCTGAAGATTATCTACATAAATATGTATGTGTTATAATACATATACATTATAGCAATTATGTGTTACTTTCATATTGCACCAAAAAAAATCTATTGAAAGGGGAAAGTGGTTTACTAAAATAAATTTTAATTATAGTAAAAATAAATTTTCAATTTATATTCTTTATACTTTAAATTTATTTTACTAAATATAAGAAATTAGGGTCACACTACATCTTATAGATTTGGTCTCACAGCCACATGACTTACTATGTAGGAGATAGTTTTTTTGAATCAAATAAATGTTCAATTTATATTCCTTATATTTCAAATTTATTTTACTAAATATAAATTAGGGTCACACCACATCTTATAGATTTGGTATCACATATACATGACTTACTATGTAGCAAATAGTTTTATTTAATCAAATAAATGTTCAATTTATATTCCTTATACTTCAAGTTTATTTTACTAAATATAATAAATTTGGGTAACTCTATATTTGATAGATTTGGTCTCATATCTACATGCCTTACTATGTGGGAGATAGTTTTTTGAATCCAATTTGGTCAATACTTAGGCATTTTTAGGGTCTTGGTATTGAGCCTAGATATTTTATGGCATAAATTTTACAATTGATCTCAAATATTGGTGTGTATGTGTGTGTGTGTATTAGGTTTCATGCCTTCCAAATTGTCTGTTAGGATTTATATGAGTCCTAAGTTTGTCAAATTGATGTTAAAAAACCACTCACTTTGAATTCAAGCCAAATTGGTGTGATTTGGATAACGTAGATAACATTGATGACTTGTGCATATAAATCAACCACATAATGTTAATTCCACTTGCTCATTATCTCTTCCTCATCCCTCATCATCTCTAATCACTCCCTCTTCATCCCTTATCATCCCTAATCACTCCCTCATTGGCCCTCATAATTCTTCATCATCTCTAATCACTCCCTCATAATACCTAATCACTCCCTCATTGACCCTCAACATCCTTAATCACTACTTAATCATCCCTAATCACTCCATCCCCATCCCTCATCCTCTCTAATCACTCCCTCACTGACCCTCAACATCATCATCATCATTAATCACTCCCTAATCCTCTCTAAACACTTCCTCATTGACCCTCTCCATCCCTAATGACTCCTTCATGATACCTCATCATCTCTACTTAGTCCCTCCTCATTCCTCCTTATCCTTAATCACTTTGTATAATACCTTGATGGTTGGTGTATTAACTTCTTGATTCTACCTAATTGGCTTCAGTTCCAATTCCAAATTTGACTCACTCAAATAAGGCCAAAATAAAATCTTATTTCACTCATACTCTTTAACTCCAATAAGGAAATTGGATATATCATCTAATTATCTAGATGGATTAAAAGATCTATATGTTTATTCAAGCCTAGACCATGGAGAAACTATGTATCCAAATCTTTGGACAAGAATCAATAGGTAATACAATAAGAAACAACTGGGATGAAATTTTAATTATTACATATTAGATTAGGATTTGGGAATTTAATAATTCCAATCCTATATTGGAGAATCTAAATTAATATCTATATAGATAAGAGTGACTAGAGATTAGTTAAGGATTCCATTCCTAGCCCCTTAGTTGACTTCTCATTTTCTTTATATGTCATTAAGAGCTTAACCATGCTAGAGTTGATTTCCATATAAAAATATAGGTGGTCACCAATTTGATAGAGTGTGTGAAAATATGGTAGCTATTAGAGCACGTTTCCCAACCCAATTCAATCTATACCTAGCCAAATATATACTTAACTTGATATATGAAGTGAATGAAGGACATATGTCTTAATCTATTATATTAAGGAGGGTATACTTAGATATTTGGCATGGTTATATGACCCATAATTCCCAAAATTATCCCCTACCATATTTTAAGTGTATTCTAGTCATCAATATAATATATCAAAGGATAGTATATGAATTGAGGCTTACCAGAGATAAATAGGGGGAACCATTCTAAAGGCTTTAACCCAATTTCAAATTTTATCTAATTGAATATTGGAGCCATATCTTGATCTTGAGTATACCATACTTAAATACCTAATTGAATATCTAAGCCAATAAGACTAAGGGGAAATTCTAACTAATAAAACAAAAGGAATCACTAGGGGAGAATTAGGGGAAAGTAGCTAGCCATTACACCCACAATAAAGGTATTAGAGGAAGTGATCCAATGTGTGTGCATAAGACCCAATATCATATGAATTACTTGTGTGATGAATTACATATCCATATCATAAATTAGATCAATGTCATACTGATACATATTTCATGATGTTGATGTGATACACAACAAAAACTAGGTGTGTTTAACATGGTGTGATGGTTAGTTCCTACCCTATTAATATAATACTTGGTTTCATTTGATTGACATAATTGAATGGACCTCAATATGTATGAGATACATTAGAGTGGTGGGATAAATTTTATTTATTTATCTTGATCATAGGTGGATATGGTGCTATGTGTCACTTTTGGCCTATACGAGACCTAAACACAAGTAAATTTGACATGAAAGGGTGTCTTAGATGCCTAATTACCAATATATATATGTAACTAATATAATTTTATTCCATAATTTAATTATTTTCCTTCGTATTTATTCTAACCTAGGGCTATGAATATAAATTCTTTCCACAATTTGGGTATGGATTGCCATATATATCTTTGAATCCCACCAAAAAATCATATGATATCTCTAAGTTCATTATTTAAGTGAAATAGGGTGAATGAAAGTAGAGTTTCCTTGGGCCTTATTTGAGTGAGAAAATTTTATAATTAGAACATAAGCCAATTATGCACAAGTGGGAATCCACTTCACCCACCACTAATGTATGTGAGGTGTTAGTGCCCAAAATTGCACTGAAGTAATTGAGCCCTTTTTAAGTATAAATGCCTAATTTATTTATCCCACTTCCTATTTTAAGTGTTCATCAGAGGTCGAGGATCCTTTAGTGGTCTGTCAAAATCCAAGTTAAATTTATGTCTGAGCAGATCAAAATCCTTGTTTTAATTACCCTAACTTACGCCTTTTGATTAAAATTCAAATTTGATGGGAATAATTTACATGAGAATGCTTTAAAAAATTCCATAGACTTCATTAATTTTTATATTAAGGTTTATTCATTTTTATGAACATGAGAAAATCTTAGTCTAAATTCATATTTGGTCCCTTTTATATCCCATGGCCCTTGGTCCCTTTTATCTATTATCATGGTCTAGCTAATGCTTGGTCCCTTTCTTAAAAACTTAGCTCAAAGTCCTATCCTAAATCTTCTATTGCATACAATAAAACCTTAGTCTAACACATTATATTAATTTCTTTATTGCCTAAACTCTAACTTCATTTTTTTCTTTTTAAATTTGGAGCCAATCACAACTAACTTGGTACATCATAATCCAAAGATGCATGTTCACAATTTAAATGTCAACGGTTCAAAAATCTCTATGGGAGTGAGAAGTGTCACCATCTCAATGGGAAGTTCAAATATCTAACGACAAGTGATAGAGTCAAAATTTCAATAGACCTTCAAAGGTATTTGAGAATGATAAGTGGCACCATCTCATGTCATAGGCAATAGATCAACGATTCATGAACCCTTATGTAAGTCAATAAATCAACAAGCTTGTGATCAAGCATGGAGATGATGGATGTCATAACCAATATGAATAGAAAAAATATTGACCAATAGCACTCAACCTCCTAAATTTTTATTTGATGGTGAGAGGTAAAGGTGGAATTTTCAAAGAACTCAAGCCAAATGAGAAGCTACCAATTGGTGAAAGGGAAATAGCCTGGTAGAGACTAATTGTACAAAGTGCAAAAAACCTAGGTATTCTCCAAGTTATATGGTATTGGGGTTCTTAATATAGATCTAATGGATCACAATAAAATACAATGCTTAAGGGATGCCAAGAGCTCACAAAGCTACCAAGTGGTATGCT
Source organism: Torreya grandis (assembly GCA_037957365.1). Lineage (NCBI taxonomy): Eukaryota > Viridiplantae > Streptophyta > Pinopsida > Cupressales > Taxaceae > Torreya > Torreya grandis. The sequence goes on along the minus strand of JARHVA010006523.1, from coordinate 869,828 downwards.
CACATTCATCATGCAAACAAGGATCTGATAGTGTTAGTCTTAGGTGGACATTTCAATGAAACTCAAAGAAAATGTAAAAATGACAAGTGCCAAGCCCATAGATCATGATTAATGATTGAGAATATTTCAAATATCCAAATGTGTAAATAAAGAGTTGATAGTTCAATGGAGCTATAGATCTATCAAGAGGCTTCCACGTGGCATGATACTACTTGAGAGATGAAAAGAGCCCAAATCTCACAAGATGTTACCACATGACATAATTGTGTGATCTCAAAGATGAATATAAATGGCCCATGATGAATTCAAGGCTTGAATACTTCTTAAATTATTGATGGTGGACATTTGATCTAATTTCTAGATTGTAAAAGAAGGCAACAAGTGTCCAAGTGAGTTTGTGATGGCCACCAAAAAGACACTTATCCAAGGAGAGTCTAAACTGCTTCTAAGAATGACAAATGGCACTCCTATAACCAATGAAAAGGAAGGGCATTTCCTAAGAACTCATAATAGATATAAAGGTGCCACATGGTTCACTATGAGAGTATCATCACATCAGGATGCATCTCAAGTGCCTGAGACTAGTCAGAAAGTGACACATGTCTAGATTGGAGCAAGTTAAGTAGCTTCATCACTTTTAAATTTTGTGAATGCTTAATTGGATTTGATGTTGCATGCCACAAGTAAATATGTGTCAATATTTAGTTTTAAATCTAAAATTTATGGTTTCTTTATGGACAAATAAGAGTTTAATGCATAGAAGAGGGTCTATGGGCCATTCCAAAGCATATTTTCCAAATGGATGTGGATCATTCTCTACTTCTACCATAACCAGATAATTATCATGACATCATTACAAGATTAGGTTATTCCGTGGTGTGAATAAACGAAAATGAAGCTATGTAGGAGGTTCCAGCTAGGAAAGCAAATGGTGAAGGGCATCTCTAGATAGTTACACATGAGGATAAAGTTTGTTTGGCATCTAGTATAGAATTTCACCTATAAGATCATGTAAAAAGGCATTTCTAGACAAGAAATCAAAAGTTTTGTTATAAATATTCATCATTCCTTATATAGTAAGTTAGAGAAATGGTTTTTCTTACAAATGGATGAAGATTTCAGGTGTGGTATGGAATATTTTCCATCTGGGAGCATCTTGGTAAAATTTGGAGGGTTGCTTTGAAATTTTGCAAATTGCAACCCACACTCCCATATTTGAAAAGGGTAAAAAGTGTATAAATAGAGGGCTTCTCTTGTATTGTTCATTTGTTGTTGGTTATTTATTTTATCTAAGTCTAGGATTTACCAAAAAAAAAATTGGATCAACTACTGTGTGTAGATATTCTCTCCCTTTCTAACAGGGTTACAAGTGTATAACCATTAACAAGCTCTAAGAACATGTTTATGTCTCCCATGTCCAACATGGATAAATATCACCATGCTTGTCTCCATGGAAAAATTTTGAAACATTGGTTTATGTAACATTTTATTTCAAGTTAATTGAAAATACTTTTGGTTCTTTATTTTATCCTATTTATGAAATGCAATGAGATGCTTTACATGATATGTTGATTGGATGTCTAGTTTTGTGTTTATGTATGGTTGTCATCTTAGGGATAGATCTGGGTTATAAACCCCTTTTTGCATAGATATTTAGAAATGTTTTGTTGAATACCTCATTAGGGTACCCTGGGCTCATGAATTTAGTAGAATAAAGTACTTGAGATTCTAGTTTCAGTGTATGTTCTAGGGTCTCGGGGATAATTTGGGAATTTACATTCTATTGACACCAATGGATGAAAATTTCTCCTTATAGTTTCCATGGCTTGAATTTTAATTTTAGTACATATTTATAATAGGTGAAGTCATATATGTTGAAAGAAACCCTATTGTTTGAAAACATGTCATGTCCCCTTTTTAATTGACATGTTCTGAGTTCATGGTTAGCCTATTATGCGACCCTCGTAGGCTAATAGGATGGATAGAGGGTCATAATGGAGCTTGGCTTGACTTTGATTCACAGGATTTCTACATTTGATTTTCATTTAGGTTATTTCAGACATATTTGGCCAGGGCTCCTACTTTTTAGGGATATTTGATATGCAGCGGAGCGCCTTTATTATGGTATGTTTATGTGTGGAATCACTCCCTGATTCACTAGCTTCGATCGATTCGTCGATCCGACATGTATTGAGGGAGATATTAATATTTGATTGATTTAATCAAATATTAATTATTTAGCCTATTTTTTATTAGAAACCCTAATTCTAATTTAAGAAACCCTAATTAGGGCAAGCATATCTTTTTGAGGGTATAAGGGTTTCTCATGGAGGCCATTGTTCATTATGCTATTGATTATTGATATTGATTTTGAGAATTTCTTCTGTGAAGACTGAGCCTAGGGTTCAAGGATTCCATCTGCATTGGAGAACGTTCCCTCTTCAGTGTGTGCAATTAAGAGGCTGTGGAATATCAGCTGATATATTGCCAAAGTGAGAGATAGCTCAATCCAGAGGTTATCACAGAATTTCAAGTTTGAGAGATAACTTCACACAGAAGTTATCACAGATATTCCAGGTATTTATTGCTTTATGTTTTGATTCAATAAATTATACAGCTAGAGATCGTCTGTGCTAGAAACGTATATTTCAGATCAGGGGTTGAAAACAGGGAAGTTGTGCTTAATTGGCGGCCGTACAAAGTCCGTACAGGTCCATACTGATCAGCTCAGGAACCGACCTCGGCAGACAGAGGGTTTTCAGTGACTGACATCGGTCGACTGAAGACCGACGTTGGCAGAAAGCTGATCGACAGAGACCGATGTCGATGAGATATCGACCGACGACGGTGACTGTGTGTCGACACAGAAGGGCCGAGACCTTCCAGAATTCAATTTTCACTTTCAATTTTGATAAGCCAAGTTTTTTAAGACTGTATTTCATATTTATATGCATGAGAAAGGACTACAATTGTAATAGTTTAAAAGGACAAGTGATAAGATTTGTAATTTGCTATTCAGAGACTATATTATTGTGATCATTCTGAATTTATTCAACCGAAGTTATATCTTGTTCAAAGTTTTTTGTGTTGCTATATTTCCTATTTTGGAGGGGATATTACAGTGGTATCAGAGCTTTGGTCTTTGGTATCATAGTTTTGTGTCTTTCATATATCTCTATTGGTAAGGGATATCACAGTGGTATCAGAGCATTTGTAGGAAAAAAGGAGCCCCTAAGTAAGGGACATCACAGTGGTATCAGAGCTTTGGTCTTTGGTATCATAGTTTTGTGTCTTTCATATATCTCTATTGGTAAGGGATATCACAGTGGTATCAGAGCATTTGTAGGAAAAAAGGAGCGCCTAAGTAAGGGACATCACAAAACACCACCAACATACCACCCCTTTCTATTATTAACAAGTTATCCTACCTTGTCTTACCAGGAAAATAATACACACTTGTTAAATATCATTAGTGTTATTTGCCTACAAATGCATAAGATCTTTATTATATAGCATGAATTTGCATATGGTGTTTTAAATATTAACATTTCAATCTTCCATCCAACCTTGTTTTTGAATATTCTTTATAATGAAGATTGCAAGCACTTTTATATCTATCTTTAGTGGCTTGTATGTGATCTAGAGAATTTCTTCATTCCATGTGACAACCCTTCCCTAGTGGATTCAACAAGTTTGGTTGTTCCCTAGTCATTTTTGTGTTTATTTATGCCAAAAATCCCCATGGATGTTGAATTTTATAACCTCTCCTTGTTGACAAGCTACCCCATATGTACTCTCACCTTAGTTCAGGTAGAGGAATAAGTAGCAGGGAGTTGACCATACCATTTATTGATGCCTCTAAGTCATTTTTGTGTTTGATCCATTCTATATGCCAAACCATTCTTTGACTATAATGAAATACTAGTGGGTTTTTCATCTTTATTTTCCATTTTCTTCAAGTGTGTAAGATTGAGTGATAGAGGTGTACAATTGGGAACCAACACTTTATTTTCAATGTTACCAAGGACTTGATTAAAGTCTTGGTTACTTATGTTGTCAAGGACTCTTGTAGATAAATTTAAATAAGTTGTTTGAAAATTTATCTGCTTGTTATTTACTACATTTGGACTATCTTGGTAGTCAACACCACATCATTCCATTGGGGACGTTCCAAGAATTTAAATACTTGAAAATTTGACTTCTACTACATTTGTTACAAAGTGCTATTAAGTTTCATGTTGGAAAGTGTTTTTTCCCTTTTGTACATAATTATAAAAATATCAATGTCTTTACCCCTTGTCTCATCATCAAATTTAGCAAAATATGTTTTTATCATGTATCACAATAACGTTTTAACTTTTATATTCTAGAATTTTGATTCTAGTGGTGACTCCAATTTTATCAACTAGTTTCAAGGAAGATCAGTGCCTACTTAGAATATCTTAATTTTTAGATTTGATTGTTCTTTGTTTTGATTTCTAAGCTGGAAGGACTAAGATCATCCTTTAAAGGTGACTCATCTAAGAAACTTGTTTCACCCTTAACTACTTATCAAAGAAGAGGGAGACAAGTTTGGAGGCCTATTCAAGGGCAAAGTTTGGATGCTAAATAGTATCCAGATTGCCAAGATCTTAATAATCTTGATATTTTTGTTGAACTCCCCATTATTGAGGAATTTCATAGCTCTTTTAGTCACTCTAAAACTTATGGTCTTTGCTTCTCAACTAGTTTAATCCCATCCTAAGTTTGATCCACTAAGATCCCCTCACATCCCTTTTTTAGTTGTTCTTGAACCTCCAATTGAACAAATCATGAGGCATAGGGACCTAAATGAGGATGAACGTTGTGAATTTCAAATTCCCAAATTTAGTCTTATCAATTTTGATAACATGGAAGGTTATCCTAATGAAGTCCCAAATGAAATAAGGAAATGTTTTTGAAAATTCCAAGGGAAGAATATAGTGAGTGGTGATCAACACCTGAGGGTTTTTCAAAATATTATTGATGATTATGAGACTGAGTACAAGGATGTGTGAATTAAGTTATTTGTGCACACACTGGAGGAAGTTTCTCATGAATTCTTTAATTCTCTTCCCCATAGATGAATTGATTCATGGGAAGAAATGAGGAGTGTCTTCAAAATTTAGTATGGTGATAGAGTTGATCCAAGGTTCATTTTGGCTAAGTTTGAAAACATCAAGAAGAATCCTAAAGAGTGTGTGTAGTACTTCAATACATGTTTCAATAAAGATATGATGTAGATGCCTGAGAACATTAGGCCTAATGATACAATATGCTTTATATAATATTGTGATGACTTTGATAAGAAGGTTGTGTATTACTTGTGGGACAAGGTTCCCACAAACCTATGGTTGGCATTCAATATGACCATCAAAATTGAGAACAACATAAAGGCTATGGAAAATCCCATGAACAAGTATGCTGATGTAAAATTGGTCAATCCAAAAAAACACTATCCATAAAGATAGCCAACCTTGAGGAAATGGTTAAGACTTTGGATTCTACTATCAAATAAATAAAGAGAGGGATCCAAATCCTACTCAAGCACATAGGGGGTTTTATTTCCATAATTGAGATAATAATAGAGGGAAGAGGCCTACATGAGATAAAATAATAAATAAACATCAAAATTGAGGGGTTTTGAAAGAAGTGTCTGACCTGTAAAATGCCAAAGTGAATATGATAGGTTGTGACATTAATATTTATTGGTGTGACAAGTGCTTCCTTCCACATCCTCCATGTCATATAACTAAAATGATTGATGAATATGTAGATGGACTTGATTCTGCACCATCTGGTGATGAGCTTATGATGTTAAATTATCAAAGTCCCTAAAGTAAGACATTTACCTCCATAAAATTGATGAGTATTATTATTGTTGATCACTTTTGGAGTGTGGTATGAAAGGTATGTGTCCCAACTTGTGAATTTGCTTGTAACGTTAATATGGCACAAGCATATGAATTACCCATTCATGATTTCAAATTTTGAGATTAATGATGATTAAAAAATAAGAGGGTGGAAATTTGTCAGTTGAGGATAAGTAGCTACTAATTAATGTAGCAATTTCCCAAGAGAAGGAACACTACTTGAGAAGTAGGCAACCAATTGTTTTTCCTCAGGTCAATAACCATACAAATCCAAACACATGGGATGTAAGTAAAGAATCTAAAATTAGTTACTATTACTTTGAAAATAGTACCCATTTCCCAAGTTGCTAAACCTATAGGTGCTCCTATTAAAAATAAAGTACCTTTGTTATCCAGTATTCCTAAGGGTGTAAATGATCTTAAAAAAAATACACCTTTAAAGGCTACTATTAAACATGCAAATCTATCTCAGCTTACTCCACTTTAGACTTTAAGTGATTACATCCCAACTGAAGGTGTTTTTATCATTCCCCTAAATACTCCTCTCCCTCAGTATAACATATGTGATATGGCCCATGTGTTGATCCAGCTAAAAATAATTGTGCCATTTGTTGAATTATTAAGAATACCTGAGCATAAGAAGAGGGCATGTGAATACTTGGAATTTGTTGAGAAATTAGTTGTAAATTAAATTGATTTACCCCAAATAGCCTCAAAAAGTGATGAAGAATCTGAAGAGGTTTTTGAACTCATTCAAAAAGTCTATTTGGGGAATGAATTAGTAGAGATTCAATTGAATGTGGATCTATTTTATACAACCCTATTGATTAATGGTCTTATTATCTATAATTACATTCTTGATTCTAGTGCTTTTTGTAATGTAATGACCCTAAGTGTCTTAAATGATCTTATAGTTAAGATTATATTAGAATTTGGTAAGTGTTATGCCATGAACTCATGAGATGTTCCATTTGTTGAAAAAGTCAAGGGGTTGGTAGTACAATTGGTAGTGGATACAGGTAAGTATTTGAATATGGGTGTGGTAGTTCTAGACTACCCACATAAGTAGGGGATGTTGTTGTCACTCAAATGTGCTACTAGTATGGGTGGAAGTGTACAAATGGACCTTTCCTAGACCAATATTCCATTCGAGGGTAATATGGTCAAACACTATAGAGAACCAAAGATGCTACATTTAATTGAAGATCCAAAACATACTCAAAATGAAATATTGTACATAGACATTGGGCTTGGGAACTTCATTGGGAATGTTGACACTAATGAACAACTTGATGTTATTGATCTTGAACCTGACATCGAATATGTAGTTTGGAAGGTGTGTTTTGATGGGGCTTACTCAAATCTTGGAAATGGAGTAGGGACTATATTATATGACCCAATGGTAGGTGTTTCAAGTTTTATTTTTCAATTATCCTTTGAATGCACTAATAATACTGCTGATTATGAGGGACTCTTTCTTCGTTTATGGATTGCTCATGAACATGGAATTAAAATCTTGATTTCCAAGGCTAATTCTAAGCTAGTGGTAAATCTAGTCTATAATGCTTACTTCACAAAAAATAAAAGGTTGAAATAATATCAAAATTTTGTCTAGGATTTTCTTGAATTATTTGATGCATTGAATATTTGTTATCATGGTATAAGTTTAATGAAGAAGCTGATAGACTTATAAGGTTAGGTGGTCAATTTGATAATGAAAAATAAGTCCTCATTGTCAATATCAACTAGAGGTGCTTGTTAGGCCTTCAATCCTATATAATGTTCATCATTAGTAGGTGTTTGATGATGATGAAGAAATTAAGATGTTTCTAAATTATGAATCTAAGTTCTATGATCAACTCATATACATGGAATCTATGGTTCAGGTTTGTGATGGAAAAAAACCTTGTTTGGGAAGGACATTATCCAATTGAAGACAAATATTCTCCCTAAAGGATTGGTATGTTTAGAACCATATTTCGATGGAGTGGATAAAATCAAGATGCAAGACTCATTTATTTCAAAGGATGTGACTACGAGTAATTTGGGTTCCCATTAGAATAAAGTTTTTGTTGGATAATCATCTAAGTGTAGCTGAGAAGCAAGTTTACATGTAACTACTAAGAAAACACCAAAATTGTTTAGAATGGTTTTTTCTAAGTTGGAAGTGTATAGGCAAGACTTGTTCCAATGTGGCATGCCATTTTAGAATGATAGCAAGCCTTTCAGGTAGAAATAGAGACCAATTAACCCCATCTTGGCCACTAAGATGCATGATGAGTTAAAGAAGCTAAGGGATGGTAGTATCATTCAACCCATTAGGTATTAATCATGAGTTGAAAATTTAATCCCTGTGAGAAATAAAAATGGTGACATCTACTTGTATGTGCATTTTTAAAATAACAAAGATTCTTTAAAATATAATTATCCCCTACCCAATATGGATAACATGTTACAAAGTGTTGTAGGATCAAAGCTATTGCCCAATTTAGATGGCTTCTCAAGATATTACCAGGTTTTGGTGAAGGAATTTGAGAGACCAAAGACCACATTTACAATCCCTTGGGGCACATATGTATTTATGAGGATGCCTTTCAGGTTAATGAATGTTGGTGTAACATTTCATTGAGATATAGACATTAAGTTTTGAGGGATGATTAATAAGTATTTAGTTGTGTATTAGGATGATATTAATGTGTACTCCAAGACTAGAGAAGGAAATATAGAGTATTTAGAGAAAGTGTTGATCAGATGTAGGGAGTTTATCATTTTGCTCAATCCAAAGAAATGTCACTTCAAATCATAAAAGGCTAAGTTATTGGGAAATATAGTGTTTAAGGATTGTGTTATGATTGACCTCGAGAGGGTAGAAGCCATTGACAAAGTGCCCATCCCACAGTCCAAGAAGGGAATTTAGTCCTTCTTTGGACAAATTAATATTTTAAGGAGTTTTGTGTCCAAATTTGTATAGATCACTCTACCTATTACTTCCATGTTGAAGAAGGACCAAACCATCAAGTGGGAGGAGAAGGTCATGCATGAATTCAATGACATTAAAGGAGATTCAATGACACCAAATTTTCATAATGGGTTATGTGGTGGCCATTTGAAACTAAAGTCATAGTTCATAAAATTTTGAGAGTTGGTTATTGGTGGCCATCATTATTCAATGATGTTGATCAAAAAGTTATAAAGTGTGAGAAGTGTTAGTGGTTTACTGGGAGGATGAAAGCTTCAAGTCCTCTTCCCTTGCAGCCTTGTGATGATTAAAGTCCAATTTAGATTATGGGAAATGGATTTCATTAGATAAACTTTTGATTCATCACTCACTAGACATATATGGATACTACTTGTAACTATCTACTTCAAAAAATGGGTTGAAGTGGTCCCTACAAAGAAGGCTACACACCAAGTGGTTTTGTATTTTTTTATAAATCAAATTATTTGTAGATTTAGTGTCCCTATCAAAGTTAGTTTTGATAATTCCATGATTTTTAAACATAAACCTTTAGCGGCATTGTGTAAATATTAAGGGATTGAATTGACCTATGATTTCAATTACAACCCTCAAGGAAATAGGCACAGAATCTAGTAATAATAACTTTATTAAAATCATTGTACTAAATTTGGAAGAAAATAATAAGAAGTGGGGTGAACAATTGAAGTTTGCTTTGTGGGATGATAAGATCACACCTAAGAGAGCAATAGGAAAAATATATTTTCAGTTTATCTATGGCGCTAAATTAGTTTTGCCTATGAATTTGGAGTTTCAACCTATCATCTCATGTAGCAACTAGAATATGATGATAAAATCAAACACTATGAAAGTAGGATGAACCAGATTATTGAGCTTGATGAAATTCAAAGATAAGCTCATGAAAGACACCTAAAATTGAGGGAGAAGCTTAAAAAGTTATTTGATAAGAAGGTCACTCTAAGAACATTCAAATTAGGTGATCTGGTTCTACTTTGGGATATAAACCATGAGGAGAAAGGTAAACATTGAAAATTTGATGCCTTGTGGGTGGGAACTTATTCGATTAATTTTTGGATTAGGGAACACACTTTATCCTTGAGAGACTTGTATGGTAAAATAATGGAGTTTCCAGTCAATGGTAGACACCTAAAACACTTCCTTGATTGAGTTTATAACTATGTTCATAATTATATAGTGTGTAGTCTTTTTGTTTTGTTGCTTTTTCACCCCTTTGTTTTGGACTTTACTTGTACAGTTTCCTTTATTGATTTTGTTGTATGTTAATTTTTAGATCCTCCTGATCTATTTTTGGAAATATGTATTATTGTGTTGAGCCTTCATGGGTTTCTATTGATATAAATTGACTATGTGTTAACTCCATGACCTAATGGGTTGGCATTTGGTCTTACATTCTATGGTTCTTTTACACACTCACAGGGGGTCTACATCCCCAAGAGAGAGCCAAGCTTAGTGCCCAAAATTACACTAAAGCAATTTAGACCTTTTTAAGTATAAATACTTAATTTATTTAGCCTACTTGTTTCAAGTATTCATCAGAGGTCAATTATCCTTTAGTGGTCTATCAAAATCCAAGTTGAAGTCATGTCTAAGCATCTCAGAACCCTTTTTCTAATTTCCCTAGATTAGGCCCTTTGATTTAAATTTAGATTTGGTGGGAAAAATTTATGTGGGAATGCTTTAAAAAATGTTGTGGACTTGATTTAATTTTTATACTAAGGTTTAGTCATGTTTATTAACATGACCAAACTTTAGTCAAAATTCATATTTGGTCCTATTTATATCCCATGGCCCTTGATCCCTTTTATCTATTTTCATGGTCTAGCTAGCATTTGGTCCCTTTGTTAAAAAATTAGCTCAAATTCCTATCTTAAAGATTCTATCACATACAAAAAAATCTTAGGCTAAAATTTTATATTAAGTTCTTTATTCCCCAAACTCTGACTTCATGGTTTTAATTATTAACCTGGATCCAATAACAATTAACCTAGTGGATCACAATCCAATGGTGCATGTTTACTAGAGATGATTAAACCATGTGAGATCAAAGTTAAAATGTCAAAGGCTATAAAATCACCATGGGAGTGACAAGTTCCACCATCCTAGAGAGCAGTCTAAAGATCTAATGGAACATGATAGAGTCAACATGTCAATAGACCCATGGAGGGATTTGAGAATGATAAGTGGCACCATGTCGAGGTGCCCAAGAGGTAGATCAATGGCTCAAAGGCCCTTATGTAAGTCAATAAGTAAAAATTCATGTGAGCAAGTGTAAAGATTATGCATGTCATAACCACGGTGAATAGAACAAAGATTAGCCAATAAAATTTGACCTCCTAGATTTTGATTTGATGGTTTGATGTAAAGGTGTAATTTTCAAAGAACTCAGGCCAAATGAGAAGCTAACACATGGTGAAAGGGAATTATCCCAATAGAGACTAACTATGAAAAATAAAAAAGCCCATAGATTCTCTAAGTGGCATGATATCAGGGGTCTTAATAGAGATCTAATGACTCAAAATAAAATATAATACTAAAGGGAAGTTGAGAGCCCATAGAGCTACTAAGTGGCATGCTCGTGTTCATCAAGAAGATAAAGATCTGATAGTGTTATTCTTAGGTGGACATTTCAATGGATCTCAAAGCAAATACAAAAGTGACAAGTGCCAATCCCATAGATAGCAATTAATGTTCAATAATATTTCAAATATCTAATGGTGTGAATGAAGATTTGATATTTTAATATGGCTAGGGATCTGAAAAAAGGCTTCCACATGGTACGATAGTGCCTGAGTGGTGAAAAGAGCCCAGATATCATAAGATGCCACCACATGGCATAATTTTGTTATATCAGAGATGAATATCAATGGCCCATGATGAATTCAATTCCCAAATACTCTTAAAGGATTGATGGTGCATATTTGATGTACTTTATAGATTGCATGAGAAGGTGACAAGTGTCTAAGCAAGGTTGAAATGGCCAGTGAAAGTATGCCTACCTAGGGAGAGTCCGAATTTTTTTTAAGAATGACAAATGGCACTCCTACAACCAAATAGATAGAATGGCCCTACTTGAGAACTGACAATAAATAAAAAGGTGCCACATGGCACACTACAAATGGGTCATCACATCGAGATGTATCCCAAGTGCCTAAGACCAGTCAAAAATTGACACATGTCTAGATTAGAGCCATTTAAGTAGCTTAGTCATTTTAAAACTCTATGAATGCTTATTTGGATTTTATGTGGCATGCCACATGTCAATATATGTCAATATTTGGTTTTAAAGATAAAATTAATGGTTCTTTCATGGATGGACAATAGTTTAAAGTGTAGAAGAGGGTCCATGGGCCATTCCAAAGCATATATTACAAATGGCCATGGATCATTTGCTTATTCTACCACAATCAAAGCATTATCATGCCATAATTTCAAGATTAAGTTATTCCATGTTGTGCATAAGAGTAAAGGTAGTTCTCCATGAGGTTTTGACTATGCAAGAAAGTGGTCAAGGGCATTTCCAAGTAGTTACACATGAGGATAAAGTTTGTTCTACCTCCACCATAGAATTTCACTTTCTAGATCATGTAAAAAGGCATCTCTAATCAAAAAATCAAAGGGTTTGTTTAAAATTGTCATCATTCCTTATAGAGGTAGTTAGAGCAATGATTTTTATTGCAAATGGATGAAGATTTCAAGTGTGGTAAGGAATATTTTCCAGATGGGAGCAATTTGTTAGAATTTGGAGGGATCCTTTACAATTTTACAAATTGCAACCCATAGAACCAGATTTGAAAAGAGTAAAAAGTGTATAAATAGAGGGATTCTCCTCTATTATTTAAGTATTTTGGTTATTTTCTTTCTCTGAGTCTAATTTATACAAAAAAAATTGTGATCAACTACTATGTGTAGATATTTTATCCCTTTATAAGGTTGTTGCAAGTGCATATCCATTAGTAAGCTCTAAGAGCATGTTTATGTTTCCCCTTTCCAACATGGAGAAATAACACCATGCTTGTCCCCATGGTAGTATTTTGAAATAGTAGTGTATGTAAGATTTTATTTCAAGTTAATGAAAAATACTTGTGATTATTTATTGTATCATGTTAATGAAATGCAATGAGATGTTTTACATGTGAGGTTCAACAGATGTATAACTTTGCGTTTATGTATGGTTGTGATCTTAGGCATAGATTTGTGTTAAAAACTCTTTTTTTAATAGATATTTGGAAATATTTTATTGGATACCCCTTAGGGCACCTTGGTTTCATGAATGTACTAGGAGAAAGTATTTTAGATTCTAGTTTTAGTGTATGTTCTAAGGTTTTTGGGATCATTTGGGCATTTGTATTCTATTGGTACTAATGGATGTAAATTTCTCCTTGTAGTTTTCAAGGCTTGAATTTTATTTTTCCTACATCTTTGTAATAAGTGAATTCATATATGTTGAAAGAGACCCTATGTTTGAAAAAACCACCATCACACAACCCCTTTCTATTATTAACAACTTGTCCTACCATGCATATAATACGCTCTTGTTGCATATCACAATTGTTTTTTCGTACAAATGCATAAATTATTGCTTATATAAAATGCATGTGTATCTAGTGTTTTAAATATTAGCTTTGTAGTCTTCTATATAGCCATGTTATTAAAAATTCTTTAGAATGAAGATTGCAAGTGCTTTTATATCTATCTTTAGTAGCTTATATGTTATCTAGAGATTTTTTTCATTCTATATGATAACCCTTAATAGGTGGGTTGAACAAGTTTGGTTATGCCCTTGTCACATTTGTGTCTCTTTGTGGAAAAAATCCCCATGAAGGTTGAATTTTAGAATCTTTCCATGTGATAAATCTACCCCATAGGTCCTCTCACCTTGGTTCAGGTAGAACTAAAAGTAGCAAGGAGATTATCATATCCTTTTTTAGTGTCTCTTAATCATTTTATACATTTGATCCATTTTAGATGCCACACCCTTCCTCGACTATAACTACATAGTAGTGGGTTTTTTACTTTTTGTTTACCATTGTCTTGAAGTGTGTAAGACTAAGTGATAAAGGTGTACAACTAGGAATAAATAGGAGGAAGTGATTAGGGACAAGTAATAATGATAATGGAGTGAGTATGAATGATGAGGGGTGATGAGGTAATCATTAAGGATGATAAGGTATAACTAGGGTCAATAAATGAGTGGTTAAGAATGATGAAAGAGTGATTAGGGATGATGATGGATGGCAAGGGTCAATAAATATGATAATGGAGTGATTAGGGATTAAAAGGGACAAGGTAGTAGTTATTAGGAATGATGAATGAATATGAATGAGTGATTAAGGATGATAAGAGATGATGAGGACCAATGAGGGAGACATTATGGATGATGAGGGAGAAGTTATGGATGATATGGGATTGTGAGATTCAATAAGGGATTGATTAAGGATGATGAGTGATGATAGAGTGATTAGGTATGATGAGAGACATTGGCTTTAAATAATGGATTAATTAGGGATGATAAGTTAGTTGTTAGAGATGATGAGGGATGGTGACAGTCAATGAGGGAGTGATTAGGGGTGATGATGTATGAGAAGGAAGTGATTAGGGAAGAGGGAGGGATGATGATCAAGTGAAATTAACACAAAGTGGTCATTTAATGTGCATAGGACATTAATGTGACTTATTCTCACCTAATCTCACCACTCAGGATTGAGTTCAAAGTGAGTGGTTTGTAAAATTCATTTCTAAAAAACCTAGGACTCTTGTAAATGCCACCAAGTAATTTTAAAGGCATTAAAAACCTAAAAATGACTATATGTTTACCTAAAATAGACATAAATTACAAAACTTATCATCTAAAATCCTTAACTTTAATATTAAAACCCTAAAAGTGGCTAAGTACTTTCTAGATTGTATTTTGAAAATATCTCCTACATCATAAGACATAAAGCTATGAGACCAACTTTATTAGATGGAAAGTGACCCTTATTTCTTGTATTTACTTAAATAAATTTAAATTATAGGTTTAAATTTATATTGTTACATTTATCTCTTTATTTTTATATTCCTTTTACTTAACATTTATTTTAGTAAACCATCTTCCCCTTCTAATAAATCCTTTACAACCTTTTTATGTAATGTGAAAGTAAAATGTATGAGTTATAACATGTGTAATTTCCTTTCATAATTTAAAAAAAATCGATAGCCCTTACAATAAATATTTTCTATGGTTTAGAGCAATGTTAAGGGAACACATATGTGCATTAATATGTATGCCTTATGTTTTGTTTGAATTTAAAAACCAAAGATTTTGGTCTAAAAGTGGATTGGATTCTCGAGCATATTATTAGAATATTATATAACAATTGAATTAAAAATTTAATAAATAATACAAATTAAGGAATAATTCTACCTTAAAATGAACTTAAACCTTGAGATTGAGGAAAATTTGATAATTGGGGAAACTATCATACAAAACAAAAACCCTACAATCTATTATAAGCTTGTAAACAATGAAAACCAACTACAATAGCATGAGTAAGCTATAATAAAAATAGAGAATGACTTTAGAATAGATAAAATGCCAAAGATGTGAGAGCAAGATTAGAACAATAAGAGAGTTGTGAGAGTGTAGTAACTAGGGTAGAAAATGGGAGATGAGATATATTATAAATATCTAAGAGATAAAATGAGTTACAAATGAAAGCTTTATCATATATGTCATGTGTCCCTAGTCCTTTTACAATTTGGAAGGATGTGTGTGCCATGTGGTGGGAGAGGAGTTACATGGAAGTAACTCTAAATCTAAGAAGTGGAATAAAGAGGTGAGTGACACTTCAAAAGGGTAGAATAAAGTACTTTTATAAATATAATAAATGAACACACACATAACACTTAGGAAAATACTAGAAGACTATTGGATGGAGAGAAATTAAGGTTAGTTATCCAACACTCACCCTTAAGCTTAAATTGAGGTTAACAAAGTGGATAACACATTTTACAAATAAGGAACAGAGTTGATATTATACAGTACTCCCCATTAATAGAAACTTATTTCAAGAGGAATTACAAAATTTTAGTGAAGGAAAAAGAAGATAAGTTGTTATCAAAATTCACAAGGATGAAACTATGATCAACAAGAATCTTCAAGAATCCTCTTTAGATAATGTGGTCAATCCATAAAGGAACAAAAACCAACAAATGGAGAAATGATCCACAAACCTACAAAATAAGCAAGCTAGCATCAATCTTTCAAGTTAAGTGATCAATATACAACAAATAAAATCTACATACATAATGTAATAAAAGCAGATGTACAAAAGATACATTTAGAGTAAATACAAGTTCCATCACAAAATGAATAAACTTTCTTGAAAATAGGTTAATTAAAATTATCGAAAAAAGCATATAAGCTTCACAACAAAAAGAAAGGAATGCAAAAGAGAGTTTTATTTTATCAAAATAGAAAGATAGAAGGTGTGTCACTTGTAAAAGATATTCCATGTGAAGCATTAAAAGAATTATTACAATAAAATATATCAAAGTCTCTAGAAGATTCATTTTCATTTTGAATCCAAATAGTTTTACCTTTAGAGATAGGAAATTTAATAATTTTATAACAATACAAAGCATCATGCATGGATTTACCACAAGATTTATATGGGTGCAATTTCCAACATTTAGCTATGCAATGCTCATGTTTTTCATAATGTACACAAAGATTATCATTTTTCACCAAAGCATGAGAATAAGAATGAGTATAATCAAAATAAGTTTCACTATAAAGCATTCGATGAGGAGCACAATAAGATTTTAAATTTTCATTAGAAGCATTTGCAGAATTATAGCCAAGACCTTTAGAATTTGCATTAGATTTAGGCAAAAAAGGTTCATGAATACTATTATTTCACCTACCAAACACACCAATAGAATATCACATACATTGCATGATTTTTAAGTTGGGGTTGGTATAAATTTTTTTTATAAAAGCTTGAGTTTATTTAGAAATATGAGATCCATCATCATTAGAGATATTAGTTTTATCAAAAGATGTAATTTTTCCATTTATAGTGTCCAAAGAAGACACAATTTGCATTTATTAAATAAAATATGCTTCTAAAGAATTTAGAATGTCATTTTGACATATAATTTCTTCCTTAACCAGAAATATTTCAGAATTTTGAAAATAAATAGTTAGCCTACTTTTTGAAAAATAAAAATAATGGCCAATTTAAGGTCCTTTAGATCAAAAACAACATATTTCATTAACATTGAAAAAATAGATGACAAGTAAAATTAATCAATACAATATACACCTAGAAATATACATCTTAAAAATAATGAAGATTGAAATATTCTTGTCTCAAATTTTAAATCAACTATATTGTAAATATAAGTCCACACCAAAGCCTTGGACTTGTCAACACATAGTCAAATCTGAGAGTTCTG
>JARHVA010006523.1:827500-847500 GCA_037957365.1 Torreya grandis | reverse complement strand
GCCCGTAGTGGTGATGGGATAGTCATGTAAATTAATAGGAAAGTGGAAAATACGTACATGAAGAAAACATCCATGACTCTCAATGTGACAAAAAATGGTCAGATCCAACAATCGATATGACTAAATGACAAAATAAACTCTAGAATACTATTAATCTATAAAATACACAATATTTTAACTGAGTGATGCATGATCCAAAAAATAAATGACTTATTAACAAGGAAATCATAAAACTAAGGAGAATCAAAAGGAAAGAGGAGAAATGTGTTGTAAACTAAACTAAGTTATGAAGGAAGATCACCCATAGAGTCCTCTCAAATAATTATGTTTATTCCACCAAGAAAAATAAAAAATACTTTACAAATGAATATGAGTGGTGGATGAAGATGACTTAATATGAGTGGGTAGAAATTGCACAATAAAATAATGTCATGGAACATCCAAAAAAGTGTCAATTTTCTCATAGTTGACCACTATAATCTTAGGTTTCTTAGGTCTATGTGAATGTGTAGAATATCTCAAATGTATATCAATATCATTACAAAGAGTATAAAAAATATAGGATGGAGATATATCATTAAATGATCCCATCAAAGATGAAACACCTATTAAATTAATGAATTCCATCTCAAGTAATCTACTTAATAAGATGGATAGGGGTCATGGTTGTAACTTAAATCCACCCTATGAGAATATTTTTTCTAGGCCTCTAATCCAAGTGGAAAAATGGGTACATCTCACTTGTTTTGGGTGAGCAAACTTGTGAGATGAACCTCTAGATTAGGGGCTAGCTCCCCTTGATGCATCATTTAAACTCATGTTCTTACTATTAAGAACTTGGGGAAAGATGAAAAGGGTTAGAAAACTAAAAATAAACCTATTATACTAGAGGTGATGCACCAAAATATTTTTCTCTACTCTTAGATTTAACATACACTAGAAAATAATGAAAAATAGCACATACACTTCATTCAACATCAATCTCCCCTCTCACATCAATGTTTCAACATGGGGTCTTATAGATGACATAGGGTAGAAGGAACTAAACAATAGGAATTATAAGACACTCTATTGAGAATCCTACTCACTTACACCAGCATTCTCTTTAGACACTTCTTGTTGACTTGTAAGAAGGAAAACATAATACACTAGGTACCAATGGAATCAACATGTGAAGGTAAAGGAAATTACACTTACACAAGACTAAAACCAAGAATATACACTTAGTGAAATATATAAATAAGGTAAAACACTTTTATTTATTTCTTCAATGTAAAATATTTTAGGTATTTTCCATACCTAGGTAGAGAGATACAAATAATGGCTAAGAAGGCCCAATATATAGAACTTGGAAGAAGAGAGAGAGAGAGAGAAAAAAAAAGTTAAAGAGGTAGAAGAACATGTGTCAACAATGTGAATACTAGTTAAAAATTATTTATATAGAAGTATGGGATGATAAAATCCATGTTAGGAGTTACAAATATCATCTGGAATCATTTAGGACCTACAAATAGTCAAGAAACTCCTTTTCTATGCATAGAAAATTGCCCCTCGTAATTGGTCTTCCAAAGCTGCCCTAACTCTACACTTTATCATTTTTTATGATTAATATAAGTATTAGGGGTTAATAATAGTACCTCACGTGTATTTGGGAGGATTATTACCCTTCCTATCATCTTAGTCATGCATGATCACACTTCACAGTCTCAAAATAGCTCTTTTCCTTCAACCCTTCCCACTTGTCACCTTAAAGATCTTAAAACCTGAAATATGATCCATAAAAGAGGTGAAAATACATTTTAAAGGATTTTACATACCATAATTTACAATAAATTATCCTTAAAAGGCTCCTGAAATGAAGATTTACCATTTTTCTTAAGTCCCCACTAGCTAGCTCACTACACTGGCTGAAAGTGAAGGTTTATTTGGGACAGTTGGAATATTTTTCATGAGATGAGGTGAAAAAATATATTTATATAAAGTATAAATATTCATCCCAAATTTTGTTTTATCTTCTAAATCCTCCTATAGCTTGCACACCATTCAAAATTATCAAAATAATCCTGATTTTCTACTGATTCGTATTAAAAAATCACATAGATGTGATGATCATGGAGTTGGAAACAAATTAAATTTTAAAATCATGGTAAAATTCATCCATATATATGAACTTTCATCTTGGTTTCTACAATGAGGTCTATAAGGAGGGTTTGAGAGGGTTTGGAGTGGTTTACGGTCTTAACATTTATTCATTAAAAAAAGACATTGGAATCCTCTCCATATGACAATTGTGTCTTCTTAAGGACCCTCTAAATCATACCCAAACATATCCAGGTCACATGAAATATATTATGGAGGTTTAAAGTATTTGAAGTTGGCCATTTGAGCCATTTTAGGCCTTTTGTGAGGGTTTGGGAGCCTCAAAGCCAAGAATTAGTCATTTGATGAATTTAATTTCAAAAAAATTACCAAAACACCTGTATATGATCCCCTAAGACATTTTTCCATCATTTTATCATCTCTTTAAGATCAAAAAATGAAAACTTACCCTTGTTTGGCCTTAGGCTTAGACCTTGCCAATAGGTGTAATTGCCATTTGAGACTCTACTTGACACTCCAATGGCTTCCTTTGACCTCTAATGGCTAAAAAACATTTTATATAACCATTAAAACATAACCAATAATTTTTAATGCATGTAAAATACCAAAAAAGAGAATGACCCCCAATTTGGCTTTTAGGCCTAAGGATTCCTTTCACCCTTGAATACAAACCTCCTTGGTTGGAACACAAATTATTATTTAAAACCCTAAATTAAATTTTTATAAGTTAATTTAGGTACCCTAAAGCTTATAAAATCATAAAATTACCCTTTATAGCCTTTTGGTTCAATATTTCATCATTTTCCCCAAAACTAGCACCTCCATGCACACCAAACCTACCCCTGGTCTAAGACACAAAAGTGAGTGTTTTACCTATTATATCATCAAATATTATTATTGGATAATTTTATATAGTTTTTAATGGTACTCTTTACTAAAATTTATCTCTCAACTCCTCCATTTTGTCCTCCAACTATCTAAGTTTGCAAGGAAGATAAATGTGAAAGCATAGTTTGAGGTGGGTAAGGGATGGGTTGTATTTGGAAAATAAATGAGTTACCTTGGGATTTATTATGGAATTTAAGGGAACATAAATTAATTAAATAAATTATTACATCCATATATATCCCTTTTTCTCTTAAAACATTTCTTTGATCTTTGTAACTCAAACAAGCCTATGACTGGCTACGAGATGAGAGCCCTGTTCTATGCATAGTTGTAAGTTATTGTAGCTTATTTTAGTCTCAAATATACTATATAAACCTATAAAAAATGTTAAAAATCCAATATATATTTCCTCCTTACCATTTTACCATTTTCAATTCACTCTTTGAATCAAGTATACCATTCATTCTCAAGACTAGGCCTCTGCTCATTTAGACTGAGATAATCCCATAAAACCCTAGTTGTAGGTCATGGTTTGAGTTTTTTTTATGAATTTTGTACTATTATTCATGTATATTATATTATATACCACCTAATTTTTTTTTACACTTATAAACCTTTCCAATCATGCATCAAACCATGCTTTAGTCCTTCAGTTGGCATACCCCACCCTGACTGTAGCAGTCCACCTTTCACCCCTATTTAGTGGTTTTTTAGTTTGGTTACATGGGTTTTGGACCATCCTTAATTATAATTTATGTCATTTGGTTATATTAGTTCGTTTATCTTCACATAAAATCCCTCAAACCACATCATATATGCTTAGGTTTCCAACCTAACAAACCCTGTCTACCTGGTTGGACTAAGCTAGTCCTGCCCCTATTTTCAGCATATTTTGGCCATTTCTAAACCTTTATCATGTTTTTTTTAGGTTTATAATGTTTCATTTGATATAAAATTACACTAATTTACATTTTATATTTACTTAAAGGATTCTAACCAGTCCAAATTCTAAACATTAGTCTCACTATCATCCAAGTTTGTCATAGTCATGTTTATGAATTTTGACAAGGATTGAAGATTTGGTTGTAGGTCTTTTTAAATTTTTCTATGAAAAAATTTAGTTCATACCTCTCTCATTGAACCAATATGACTTTTAAATATCTAAACTAAGTTCAACCTTCATAAACATCAACCTCGTTGTCCATATCACATGTTGACTGTATTTTTAGGCATCTCAAACCCCTGTATCGATAGAGCTTGCATTAGCAGGTGAAAACACCAAAATCAACTTTAAATTCATCAAAATATCTCAATATTACTTATTTGGACAATTTTTAATGACTTAAACTTTATTTAATAGATTAGGACTCTCCAAATTGAAAACAAGGTCATTTTTTGTCATCTTCTTGTAGATATCATTGTTATAAATTAGTGATTTTTTTGGCAATTTTGAGGCTTTCAAAAACCATCATCCATTCCTCCTTTGACCCTGAAGCATGGAATGGTTAATCTTGGTGCATATGAATACAAGAAATAATAAATAAAAGTCATTGATATCATATCTTATAATGATAAATATCACCTCAAAAAACCCTTAGGACCTCTGTTTGGTCACTTTTGGGGACTGAGAACCCAAAATGACAACTCATTCTTTTGAAGGAGGATTCCTACTTTGTTAGCCTTAAAACTTCATAAAAATGAAAATTAATAACCTTCGGGGTATGATAAAATGTAAAACATGAATTAAACCATGTTCTCCTAACTTTTTCACATCTGTACAACCTCCATGAAAGAATCACAACTTTACTGAAAGTGGTAAGGAAATAGACAAGGGAAAGATGGGAAATTTGGCCTTGTAAAGGTGCTAGTTGGACCTCCCACAAGATTTTTTCATGAAATAAATATTAATACAAGAGTATAAAACACATTATCACTACCACGAATCTCCCTAGATATTGGAAAACATAGGTCATGTACTCAACTTTACAAACTTGGAAAACAAGTACCATTTGAGATATCCTTCACAAGAAATGAAAAGTGAAAATTTAGATGTTGAAAATATAATGATAAGATATTTATTATAGTCTAAAAACACCTCATCAATATCACGTAGTTCCAAGTATCTCCAAAACTCATAAATAGATGCATGACTCTACCCCTTTTGGATGCAATTCTACAAAAGGCTACCTACATTCAAATTGATGGTTCATGAGAGAAAAGGAAAAAAAGTAATTTATTTTTATATATGTGGAGAGGAATAATATTAAAATCCACATGTATAATTACTCCTTCCAACTCTACCTGTACCTTTCATACCAAGTGCTTGAAGTTGACCTTCCTTTGCATGTCAAGAGGAAAAGGGATAAAAATGAGTTAAAAATGCATTTTATATGAAATTTATTTAATATAAACAAGGATATGACTTTTGGTAATTTTAACAGTCACACCACCATGTTTTCTAAGTGGCACACTTCCCAAAGAGTCATACAAGTGTCCTTTTCTCACTCTTTGGTCAAAAAAACTGACCTTTTCTAAACAACATACCATTTATTCAGTTATGTCAGATTTTTAAACATTTATAAGGACACATGGGTGATGAAATCATATTTTTTAACTTGCAAAAATCACAATAAACCCATACAAAGCATTAAATTCTCTTAAAATGACCTCTAAATGACCCAAAAATGATAAATAGACCTAGGGGACTAATAACCAAAGGTAACATAGCATTAAATTACATTTATTGACCCTTGAGAGACCTTATATCATCCATTTAAACCCTTTATAGATCTGAAAACTCAATTTTTTACCTATGGGTACCCTGGTTTGACTAGAAAGTCAAACTTGGTCAACAGTCGTAATGCCCTGTAGACACTTACTAGTGTGAAAAAGAATAGTAGTATGACCCATGTAATGAAACATGTGAGATAAAAAACAAATCTTATGATTCCAAAAAAAAATTGGCATATATATAGGTGAAACTAGAGGGGAATATACATAATGTGCAACAATATGAACAATAGGAACAGTCGGTTGCCTAGGATCTAGTAGGACACATTATAAAAGTGTATAAAGTGGATGAATGACAAATTAAACATTATATGATGAAATATAAATAGATTAATGAATGTCTAACATATCATGGTGATGTTTCAAGATAACCATTTGGTTTTATAGGGATCGAATGAGGAAACCCTTGTTATCAATAAGGGAGCATAGAAATAAATTATGATTCACTAATTTCCTATTCACTTCTTGTAGTTATATAAAATACGCCTTTAGAAAATACACAATAGTAGAAATAATTACAATACTAAAATGGGCATCAATATTAAGAACATAAACAGGTGTATGTTCCTCTTCTATGTCATCAAAAAAATGGTCTAATTGAAACATCCTAATGAGATAATTCCTCACTAACAAATGGATGAGGATGAGATGATAAAGGTTCCTTATGAATATCACCATCAAGAATAAAATTCTTACAAATAGGAAAAGATAATAGAGGAACATCAAAAATGTCACCAATAGAAAAATACTTAATATGAGATGAAGAAGAAAGAAAAAGAGTAGTTGGAGGTGAAGTGACCTCCTCAAACAATGTTATAATAGCATCGAAACCTTCCTTAGGTGATGTGGCATGTACAATGTGAGAATACAAAATGTCTAAAACATTGAGGTGAGTGAAACAAATTGCTTCATCTTTTAAATAAAAAATAGGAAAAAAGTTCCTCATTACTAGATTATGTAGATTATCCAAGCACAACTCCCCATAAGACATTCATTTCCTAGTCCATCTACATTTTGTTTTTACATATTATTTATTTGAAGATTTGAGTTGTTCAAACATATATGAATCCATACCTAGAGACATGAAAAATAAATAATGAAAAGAAAAACAAATGAAAAAAAATTAGCCCCTAGAATGGACATCATTTATCACAAGAAATATGTCATTTAGTATAATAAATGACATAAAAATAAAATGCACAATTAAAATAGGACGTTAGGTTCCATAAAAAATGTATCTATAAGTTTGAAAAGTGTGATGAAAGGTGAAATAGTGTCACAAAAGAGGTTATAAATGGAATAAAAAGAGACCTATGATAATGAAGGTGAAAACAAGAAATAATTTTATGGTACCTATGATCTAATCTGACCTCCATCTGAAATAGACCCCACTCTCCAATCTTTGACACATGAGAGGGAAAGAGTACGGGTGCCAAAATCACTAAATAATAAACACTTAGTTTTTAAAAAAAAATCCATTTTACAAAATAATTTTTCCCTCACCTTTAAAAAATGCTCTCTAATATAAAATTAGTTGACTCATTTTATCAAACAAAATTGAAGGACCTAAACTTTTTTTTTGAACCATATTTATTTAAAAATATATTAAAACCCCCTTTCTTATAAACCTATCTAAAAAATTCTTGAAAATAAATTTTTTTCAAGAACCATCGACCTTTTTATAAAAAATAAGGTGAGTAAAAATTTTAATTCTAGGTTGTTAAAGGGGTTTGACCCTTCAAACTTGCTTACAACTCAAAGCCTCAACAAGGTCATACAAGAAACTTAATCAACCAAAGACTTAAAAGGTTTACATGAGTAAACTTATATATAAACTTTTAACAAATCCTAATTTTTGTTTTAAAACTAATCTTTACTCATTTAGGGTTTCCATTTTGAGATTTGATTTAGTGAGTTAGATATCAAGGAGAGTGTTTTAGACTAAATCATGTTGAGATCACATTTTGTGCCAAGTTGAAATGTGTATGAATCTGAGTTTAAAGCTATGATACTAGGATGGATATCATGCAGAGATAAAACTAGATCAATCAAGTAAGATCAAACTAAAATAAGAGATCAAAGTCATCTGAGATGAGTTAATTGACCAAAGATAATCACTAATAATACTAAATTTATACATTATAGTAGGTGACCTAGGTTGAGCTCAATAAATACTATAGGGTATGGCTATGAGTAGAATGCAAATAGATTTGAGGTAATGGGTGTCAATGTTGAGACAAGATTCTAGGATATCCAAGTTCATGAGATGAAGGGCCACACCCAGTTGAAAATTGTGCTAACAGTAATAATACATGAATAATAAATAACCCAACATTTTAGTGGGTACCTATTGTGAGAGGCCATGAATGTTGAATCCAAAAAGGTGTGGATGACTAAGATATAATCTATTTAATCAATGGATTAGTAATCTAATAATAAAAATATATATCTAAGAGTGGTTTTGATTATGAATAACAATGCACCTCTCCAACTCTTTGATCTCAAATCTATCTCCAAATTTAGCAAATATAGAATGCCCAAAAATAAGGCTATCAAGGTTATGTGTAGAAAGGCAAGCACAATCCTAATGGAAGATCACCTAACAAAATAATTGACCCCAAAAATAGTCATTCATATAATTATTATTTTCAAATATAAATACATATATGACATATGTAAACAAATAAATAGTTTATAAAAAAATTGGAACCTATTTATAAGACCTATCAAACGCGGGATAAGTGTACACCAATTATGATATAGATAGTTCCAATGCCACATCAAAATGATATGTTTATGACCCAGTGAAAATTAATTACCAATGAAAAAGATGATAAAAAAAACATAATTTTTAATGAGAATGATAAATAAAATAATTTCAATTGACTAATAGATGGACGAGTGAGCTTTAATACCATATCAGGATGCAATATGCACTCTTACAAATGCAAGATCTCTCCTATGAACCATTACTAGAACATCAAAATATCATTGCACACATAAAAAAAATGAATAAGTATTCATTTCATCATTGGCGCTACAAAAAAATTAAAATTTTTAGCATCTCTCTCACTAATATTCATGAAAATAAAGGAAGTGCCTAATAAATAGGTTGAAGAGTTTGTTTCAAGAAACTACTATTTATTACATGGAACTATTATTAGTTGATATTGAATATTTTCACTCAAAAAATAATACATGAAAATATTATACACATAAAAAATAATTAATTAACTCCCAATCAGGCTTAATTCCTATAATGGATGTGAACAAGATTAAAACAAAACTAGTTTAGAAATAACCCAAGCCACTAGCCAGTGTGAGCAAAACCACTTCAATAGTGATCTATGATTGTTAAACTATATTAATGTAGATATAATATTGATTTAAATACAAGAAAAAGTATACCCTTGACCTGTAATAAAATATATTCAAGCTTGGCATATGACTATTAAAATATAGTAGAATTGAAATTCAAAGAAATAATGTTATTTTGATTAATGTGTACCAAGATTTCTAAGTGATTGATAGATGTATTCCATTAATCGTTAATGTTATTATATAGGGGAATATTTTGAATATTTTTTATAACTTAATTTACAAAATATGTGGGATAACCAATGTGATATGTCTTTATTTCAAATATTAACTATTGGAGCATGGGGGACAAGGACACAATAGTATACAAGGCCACAATTCTAAAATTTTGAAAACTATGTGGTGCCTTATCATGAGTGCTTGAATTATAAATACAAGCCCATTGAGATGACCTCATTTTTTATGAGATAAGTCACCTAAAATTTACTTAGCTAAAAATAAGAGTTATGTAATATGTGAAATATGTAATCATGTAGTATCAATAGGAAAATTTAATGCATTGCTTACAATATTTTAATATAACATCAATTTTTCATATGTTATATGGATATATCATTGGATCACATAATCATGAATTTCATGATATGTATCATGGTACAAAATTAAAAATTCATGATATGAATCATTGCAGCATAGTAATAAAAGACATACAATTAATTCCATACAATGTCACATAATTTACATATAATGTCATCCATAAGGCCCAAAGGTGTAAAATAAGGGACATGTGAATGTCACAAAATCACACAAGGTCAAGGGACACCTGAAAATGTCATAATTATGAGATAAATGAAAGAATTCATATATAAGGACCACACATAATAATCAATATAAGCCTATCTTATCTTGTAGTAAAGTAAGATTGAAGCATAGAGGAAATAAAAATAGTTTACATTAACCATATGTATGAATTCGAATGTTATTAATGTAATATATGTATAGTATGAGTGATTATAAAATCATTTTTATGGTATTTAGCTCAACATTATATAAAGGTTGTGGATAAACACACCCTGTTAAACCATGTAAAAGTAGGTCCTGTATCACACTAAAATATCTCATGAAAAAAAATATGTATTGAAAAATAGAAACATGATATTTAACTAACATAGAATAACTAATATATATAAATAATTAATCTATAAAAAAATTCAAATGCTTAGAAGTCCTAATTTTTAAATTTTGAAAATATTTTAGTCTTTTTTTTGGCCTTTTTTTATTTCTTTCCATATGAGAATGTTTTTTAATTGTTTCCATATTTGAGTAAAATATTTAAAAATTTCTAAGAATAAGGCTTAAAAATGTAAGATAATGGGAGAGATTCAAATAATCCTCAATAATATGTTAAAATATAAATTAAAATTAAGGTAGACAAATGATATGCCCCTATAGTATGTGTAAATGACTCATGGAAATTTAGCTTGAATTTTTAAGATAGCTATCAATTTACATGATCATCAGAGGCAAGAGAAATATGTTATCGTGTATGTGAAATGAAATTTATAACATGATAAGTATGTGATAGTGAGCAAGAATGAGCATTGAAAGCATTTGTAAGGTAGTTGCTTTGGTTTATTATATTTCATTTGAAAATCGAAAGGTTAAGTGTCTATAGTTAAAATAAAGACAATGGATATAACAATGTTTGGAATGGGGATATAATAATTATAAAGTAACTAAAATCATATAAGTATTTACTAAGGGAATATGCATGTAGTTTCACCAATTATATCGATGATAGATATGCATGAATAACCCAACAAACGATATTGAGGAGTAACTTATTATAAAGAGAAAATTCCAATAGTATATGCCTTTGAATATAAATTATCATATTTTTTTAAATATAAAAATTTGAATCACTACTCATGTTCCCTTTCAAACCTATATCCTCATGTGAAATAGGAAAAAATGTAACTACTTGTACATGTGATGAAATTATCCAAATAACTTGTTGTGGCTTGGGAGATAAAAAAATTATTTTTAGGTATCATTTTATAGTTATGATAACATACCATGTTATTTGTAACTAATTAAATATGATCATGTGTAATTTTAGCATGATCTTAAGTGGATGGAGATAATGACTCTGTAATATGTTGATGTTTTTAAATAGATGGAAAACTTGATTATGTAATATACTTTTGAAAATGTAGATCATTTTCTTTAATAGTTATGTACAATATTCCACTATAATGTTTCTAAATTATTCTGCGAGGAAACTATTATATAGTGTAAGTAAATATCATTAGTTGTAAGGAATATTCATATCACATTCCTATAATTTTGACCACTTGAATATCATGAAAATATTTAAGAAATTTGTGTAATATAGAAGGTAATGATCTAATCTTTTCTATCCAAGGGTGTCCTGATAGCATATAAAACAACCCTGTTCTTGGTAAAAATAATAGAGTATACATTATGAGAGTTCTCACTTGTAAATATTACACTATATTCTCAAGAGTATCCTTTGTCTGACCATCAAATATTTTGAAAGCTCTAGAAGTATCTTGCAATGGTTTCTCTATATAACCAAGAGAGTAAAGGATTGTGATGGTGTACACTTTTTCACAAGATCTAATGTATATCATAATAATATGTATAGATTTAATGTTAACATACGTATAAATAAAGAGTGCATGTCTATTTGAATCATCATGAAACATTCATTATCATCAAATGTCATCATAGGATGCAATGATTATTTTCTTGTAACTATATCAAAGATACTATCAAGTGGAAGTCCATATGTAGAAGGATGATGATGAGTATTATATGCATAATGTAGTTAATAATTTATTTTTTATTTATTCATGATTTGGAAAAGGATCTTTTTACATTTTGAGTTTTGAATTATCATTTACTTATGTCTTAGCCTCTTCAATATGTGTGCCAATATCAATAATGTTCTCATCAATAAGATCTTAAATATTGTGCTTAATCATAGAACATGTAAATCCATGGTAGTCATAATATACATTTCCAAAAAAAAATTTAAACTATGGTCTAGACATGTCTACTTTTATTGGTGGAGGAAGAGTGATGAGATTGCATTAAACTAGCTTTTGCAATAGTACATGAGGAGGTGAAGGTAACCTTCAAAATTACCTCCTTAGTGGAGCTTGTAATTTAATATTTTTTGTTGTTTTTAAGATAAAATTAATTGTAACCTTACCTTCAATATTGATTTTATTTGGTTTTTTATTATAATCTATATTTATTTTAAACTTAACATTTGAAACAGAAAGAGCATTTGAAGTATACTTAACCATATTCATTATGAGCAACTTGACCTCATGCTCTATGAATGCATGACATAGTTCATCAAAATATTTGAACTTATCAAACATAATTGACTCTTAAATTGGATGTAACAAAATTTGAGTAAGGATATATTAGAGCTCATTATCAACCATTTGGTTTGTCATTTTTACTAGCATAGTATTATATCTTAGAATATATTCATTAATTTTTTCATTGGGCCCTTATTTGAGACTCTAAAATTTGAGAATATTTCACCAATGTTGATAAAAAGTATATTAAAAAATGATATGAAAAAGGGTTGAAATCTTTTAGTGATTTAAGAGGGATATCATTGAACAATTTAACAACATATTCATTTATACTTCTTGGGAAGTGATTTATCAATAATTTGTCATTATATACATAGTGTAGGAAAGTTTCAAGGAATACACAAAAATGTTATTCATTGTCACCTTTGAATTTATATAATGGAATATTATGAGCCACATATCCAATTGGTATTAATCAAGATGAAATTTTGGAACTAGGAACTAGGACCCCATATACGCCTACATGAATCAACTATCTATAGCCAAAGGATTATGTAACAAGAACCATGAATCTATAGATGGGTTAATATGAGAGACATTTTTCTCAACATAATATATATTAACATGTTAATAAAGAAGTGTATGCTAAAGAGTAAAATTTGTATAGGTAATAAGAGCATATATAACATGATTAGACATATGAATAAATACATTTTAGATGCCAAGTAATGGTATTAAACCAACAAATGATACTAATGGAGTATAAGTAAGAACTAATGTAATGGTAGAAGTATAAAAATTAGAAAGACTATTGTGGGACCCTTTCTTTTTTAATCTCTAGGAATATATGATAATGAGTCAACCTTTTTTGAATATTCATGAAGATATTTCACAAAATTTTACTCATTAGTTGAAACATATTATTCCTAAGTATTATGTTCTTAAGTGATAGCCATGATTCACCTATGAAGAGGGTGTGTTATATGTAATAGAAACTATCTCAAGGTTTCATATTTGAAACAATATATAACATATGCTTCCTTTTGTTCCCAAGTCATTTCATATTTGATAGATTCTATTGGATAAGTATAGTGACATGATACGATAGTGCAAGAGATTTTAATAGGAAGAACTTGGGATTGGACATTATTTAGTGTAGGTCCTTGATTAACTTGACATTACATCCATGTAAAAACATAATAATAACATGTTAGAAATAAATATATTATGTGTTGATAAGTTAAATAAAATTATGTATCAGATGAAATAAATATTCACTCATTGACCCCATTTCAAATACAATACAATTTGAATCAAGCAACCTAATGACAAAGAATACAATACAAGTAAAAATAAAGTTATAAGCGTGATCTAGGAAAGGGATTCAATGATTATGTGGGATCTCAAATATACTTTCTCATTTATTGATCACTATCAACCAAATATTTTAGAGTACTAAATATAGAGGAAAAAATGTTTGTATCCCACTAACCTTTTTTTAAAAATACAATGAGAGTAACTTCCCTAGGTGAAATGCTTCTATTAGATGTATCACAAATAAAATAGCTAAATAAAGATTTATATGGTATAAATAAGAGATCATAGGGGTTTCTGATATACTATGAGGTACATGGAAACTAAATACCATATATAATGATATACATGGTTATCAATATTATGGTAACCCCTCCATGCCATGATATTTGTAAAATAAGGAAACACATAGCCCTTAGTGATAGTCATTAATTAGTTTTAAAAGTACTAGAATACATTTTATAAAATGAACATAAACAAATAAAAAATAAATAGAAAATAAAAAGAAAAACATTTTTATGTATAGATATCAATGAATTATAAATCAAGGTCAAAATAAAGATATTTTTGTTAAATTAATCCAAGGTCAAATAGGATTGGGTCATTATGTGTCAAATTTCATCCAAGGTTGAATGTTATGTTCTTCCATTGTTAGGATTTATAAAACTATGTATGAAATTCAAGGACAAAAATGAAGCAAACAACAACAAAAAATACAAAAAAGTTAGGTTCACT
Source organism: Torreya grandis (assembly GCA_037957365.1). NCBI lineage: Eukaryota > Viridiplantae > Streptophyta > Pinopsida > Cupressales > Taxaceae > Torreya > Torreya grandis. Next base: position 832,999 of record JARHVA010006523.1, on the reverse strand, counting down.
AGAATGCTTATTCTATTTTTAATTAAAATGAATCAAAGTAATATATTTAGACTATTAAAATTGAAGTTTAGGAATATAAAAATATGACACTGAAATACAATATACTATAAAATCTTATAGAATTAGGAAATAGTTAAATATAGTATATATGCCTACAAATATACAAACTTCCGTAAAAATTAATTTAAGCTAACTATGTAAGCTATCTGTTAATGAACACTACTTAAAAAAATGTATGTAATGTATCATGATTGAATTTAGGAATTTAAACTCTACTAGAACATGTCCACATGAGAAGGATAAGGCTGCATTAGTTCCTTGTTTGCTAACTGCATCCATGTCTTAGTCTATTGTGTAACTTATCTTTTGATCTGGCCCTATGCAATTATCTGTGATGGTTTTATTATTAATATTATATATCTATATACTATGTGAAATACCTATAAAATACAAACCCTTGTTCTTGGTTAAAAACCAAATCAAATACCAAATATATATGGGGGAAATCTGAAGTTAAATATCTAAGACATCCTACAAAAACCCCACACAATATGAGTGTTGCCTACATAACCCCAATGAACCTTAGGGTTATGTAGTTCTCCATCCTAAAGTGATTGTGTCATCTATGATTGTGAAACTATGTTAAGATAAAGGATGGATTTAAATGCTTGATAATTAATTTTCTTAACCTAAAATAAATATATTTATACATGTACTATGACTCTTAGAATTCAAAAGAATTGAAATATAATAAATAGTGATATTTTCTAAGTGTTTAGTAATATTTCCATGTGTGTCATGCCAAAAACATGAAACAATGAAAAAATACAAAACTATTGCACTTTTTTTGAGAAATGTGAGACACACATTCTATAAAATAGCATTTCTCATAGTCTCACCATATTTTTTGCAGGAGAGACACAAGCATGTAAACAACATCCATCCCTAAATAACATGGAGACAATGTGCAAGTGGACACATAGTTTCTACAACACCATGTAAGTCTCACTTGATCTAATCAACCTATAAAATCTTACATAAGACTACAAATATCTAAGTGTTCTTAGTGAGCCCCATGTACTTAATGACTAAAATTGATGCAAAACTAAAAAGAAGTGGGTTAGATCAACCAATTTTTTGAATGAGAAATCGTAACACATTATGGTGATCAACAAAAGTTCTAAGCGATTCTTGCCAATCATATGGCTTGGTTCACATATAAGTTGTAAATAATGTCCAATTTTGAGTTGACTTAGATTAGAATAGATTTATTAAAAAAATATCATTTATCCCCCATAGGATCATAAAAGGTTCCTAAAATATCTTGTTTAATCCCCATAAGAATGGAAAAACCCCTCTCCACCAACAGATTGAAGCAACCTTGACAACAAAATTATGTCAAAGGAAAAGATGCAATAAATATCAATATAGAGACCATATGTTATTTAATTCAATAATTATATGTTAAAATTCAAATTTTTAAAATGACTGAGAAGGTGTACGAGGATAATTTTTCCATAGTCATCCCCCTTATCCATCCCCAACCTTGGATGACGAACATTAATTGAGTATCAAAAATTTTAGTCTACATTTACATATTTTTGAAATTTCTAGCATAATAAAATTATTCATGAGTTACTTTAGATAAACACTTTTAGATACATTAAGTTACTTTGTTTGTTCTTGATTATTTGAATATGCTATATGTGGTTATCCTTATATACTATATGGATGTGGAAACTAATATCAAAATTCATCTTTCTATTATATTATAACTTAATTTTAAAAATTTCTAGCATAATAATATTATTCATGAGTTAATTTTGTAGGTACCCAGTTTGACAAAAAGCATCACGGAGGTCTTAGTCTCCCATGGTTTACAAATAGGTCTTAGGATATTCAAGCTCCACCACAACCATTAATGGATCCTAAAAGTTTTAATGTGATTTTTTATAAATATTTTTAGGTATTAAATTTTATTTTATATGGTAGAGGGCACAAAAATAACATGGGTCCCTTTCTAGGTTTGTGTGTTTCAAGGATTCTGTTGGGACCAACATACCCCCATTTTTGCAAATTGCGACCCTTCAAAAAACCCTAGAAATTGAAAATAAAAATTTAGCATGTTAAGGTCATTTTTAGAATTTGAAGATCATCCACTTTATCAAAATCAATCTTACTTAGTTATGTTTTGCTTTAATTTTGGATAATAGTGCTAATAAATGTTCTTTATGGCTTTTAGTTACAAGTTCCATGGTGTTTATCCCTTAGAATTTTGTATTCCAAAACCCTGGCAAAACCCTCAATTCAAATTTAAATAATGGTGGAAACCAAATTGGTGGACACCATTTTAAAAATTCATTTTGGACCTTAGTATAAAACTCATGTTTTAAAGCTTATTCATGTTTTTTTACACAACCAAGACTTAGCCTAAAATCTTGGTCCCCTTTGTTATTTCCCCTTTTAAATTTCCTTATGGGCCTAACTAATATTCATTCTTTAAGGTCCTTTTAATATTCCTTAGCTTAACGTATGGTTTTAATCTTAAGGCCCCATTGTATTTATTAAATACTAATGGCACCTTAGTCTTAATGTCTTAGTTTAACTCCTGATTCCGTGAGTCCAATTCTATGTTAGCTTGGTCCTTTGGTTTATACCTTAACCTAAGATTTTAATTATAAGGCCCCAACATATTTATTAATATTATTAGCACCTTAGTATTAATACCTTAGCCTAGGTATTTTATACCACCATGGTCCTAACTTAACTTCCTCGCATCTTGTAGGATCTAACAACCCTCATTTTATCATGACATTTGATCCAACAGAGTGACCAAACCCTAAGATTCATCTAAAAAAACATGAATCTCAGATGATCTAATGGTTTGAGCTTCCTTTCAGCCCATTAATCAGATGAGACAATGAAAATTGATAGAATCCTGCTCATAACCCTTTGGACCAATCATATTCAAGCCCCCAAATCAAGATCAATGGCTCTCACTTGCTCAGGAAGACATGATCAAATGGACTAAGGCACAATTGAAAGGTGAAAGGGTTATGGAAAGCCTAAATGATCAACACATAAAACCCTTATATTTGATGATCAAAGGTAAATGGTTTCTGCCTAACAAAGCAACCAATCATGAGCAAGCTCTCAGATCACGATCCTACGACTATCATTTTATTAGTAATCTTGATTCAATAGAGAAAATTAAGTCCAAGAGCCTATGAATCCTCATGGAGGAACCAAGTGGCACTCCCATATTGGGCCACAAGAATTTGATGAGCTTAAAATTGGCATTCATGTGACTGCCATTTGATATCCATGAGGAAATTTTTGACATCTGTGTGACCATAAAAAATAAGCCTATCAAAATAAAAGCTTCACTAGCTTAAAATTGATGTTCCTACAACCATCATTTGATATCCATGAGGATTTATTTGATTTCCATGGGATCATCAAATTTAATCTAATGAATTATTCTACTCAAGATCAAAACACACTCCAAAATCTTGTTGGAAGGCTCAAAAATTGCTTCACAAGCCATTAAGAAGAGCATGGAAAATGCATCCTTTGTAGTATCACTTGTTTCCTTGACCATTTGGAATAGCCTAGGAAAAAGCACAAGTAGAATAGGCACAGCCACAGCCCCAAGAGCAAATTATGCAAGCCCAAGATGAATAAGGCCATGGCAAGGAGAAAGTAGGAGAAGTGAAACTAGAAGAGAGGCCTAAAAAGTGGCCGTCATCTACAACACTATCCCAAAGGTCACCTTCCCAAGTCTAGTACATAGAGATGATATCCTTAGATCCTGAAGAGACACTTGAGGGTACCTTTAAGGAACTTACAAAGGCAAATGATATTGATAGAGAAGAGGAACTATTTGAAGAGGCCCTAGTCTAAGAAGGAGATCTTAGGGAAGATAAAGGAAAATAACTTACTCTAGGTATGGTCCCAATGACTTCCTAGGAAAAAAGGAAAGTAGAGATGGCATTGGTTCTTATGGGACCAAAGAAGAGACTAAGATTGACCATCTCTCACTCCATACGTGAGGTAAATTTGTTCAACTATGAATTCCCCATTCATGGGTCAGTTATCCTTGACTGGTTCATTTATAGGAAATTACAAAAGATCCCCTCTCTTTCCCATTCATGGGCCATGATAAGAGTTATTGATGTTGAGATACAAGATGACATGAAGCCAGGGATAAGGGCTATGGTGAAGGACCAAGAAGAAAGGAGAATTGTGGTCACCTAGGGACTAGAAATCAAGAAGATGGATTCTATTGGAGCATCAATAATCTTAGGTGTGGAGGTCCTATAACCTCCCAAATTTAAGAAGCCAGTCACTACCATCTAATTCAACCCTGAAATAACTAGATTATAAAGGGTTACAACTAAGACATCTATGGTTAGAATAGAGGAATTCACCTTTCAAAATATGGAGCCCTTTATAGGATTAACCCCTGTGGGAGCTCAACAGCTTGGTGAAATTGTCATTTATGAATAGGATATGAAAAGCTTGATTGAGGCTCCATCAGCACATGGTAAAGCTAGAATCTAGGGCATGAAGTAAAGGATCCTAAATTTAGAAAAGGGAAAAAGAAAACCTAGAGATAGAAACAGTCCTATTAGTACCTATGGCAATGACTAAGATGCTTGATAAGTCATTTTATGACATGTTTGAAGCATTCAAAATAATGAAGCTGAGGTAGAGTCCATTAGAGTGGTAGAGTGCATTAGCCAAGAGTTTGGTCATCTAATAGCAAGCCTTACAAGAAAAGATAGTTGGGATTCTCAACATTCAAGAAAGGAAACAGATCCTAGGCCTCCAAACCATCAGTTTAAGACATTTGAGCAGAATTCTTGGAATTATGGTTGACAAGGTTCAATGCTTGAGTGCATACCACAATGATGTGGAAAGACTCCTAAAAAATGATAAAGATTTAATTACAAGAATTGAACAACTTCTTAGGACTATGCTTCCAGATCCTACACAACCCACTATCCTTGGAATCATAAGTGATGAGGAATTCAAACATAGGGCTACTTTAGAAACTTGATAAATCAAAGGAAATAACCAAGGCAAGTTTGAGAATGATAACAATAAGATGCTAGACATGATATTCAATGTTGGAGAGAGGATAAATTAAGCTAAGAGCATTAAAAAAATCAATGGCCAAAAATGACAGAGAATTAGATGACTTGGTAGATCAAGAGGAGGAGTGTATCTTGAAGCCTACTATAGATTTAGAGCTATTTGATGAGAACATATTAAGGCCATGAGAATCCTCCAACAACAACAAGCAGAGGCCCCACCAACAAATTAAATAATATTTTATTTTGTAAATATTTGTAACTTTTTAAAATAGAATATTCCATTATAAGGGCATATGTTAGCTTGTTAGCATGTCTACCTCTAGGTCAGTATGACTGTGAAAAACACATGTATTTTAGAACTTGTAAGGATAACTATCATTATCTTTGTACACTTGTATTA
>JARHVA010006523.1:775000-822500 GCA_037957365.1 Torreya grandis | reverse complement strand
TCTTCTGCGGTTAGTATGTGGGCGAGTAATACGTAAATATGCACTTCTGTAACAAGTATGTAACTGATTATCATACATTTAGCATGTAAATTGACATAATCGTGTTTTTTGGCTATGTTCTGCAGGTCACGGAGTAGCTCAAGGCATTGGCTGCAATATCAGGACCGATGGTATTGACGGGTTTGCTGCTCTACTCCATGGCCATTATATCACTGCTATTTCTCAGGCGTCTCGGTGAAACAGAGCTTGCAGGAGGGTCGCTGGCAATCGGGTTTGCCAACATAACCGGCTACTAGATAATTTCAGGAGTGGCAATTGGAATGAATTTACTGGGACTGAGTCTGCAAAGAATGGGCCTCATTCTCCTCAGCGTAGTAGTGCCCATTGTTGTTCTGTGGCTCAACGTTGAAAGGATACTCGTATCGTGTGGCCAAGACGAGGATGTTACGAAAATGGCAGGAAGATACATTTTGTTCACCATACCGGATCTTTTCGGGCAGTCGATCCTTCATCCTCTCAGAATCTACTAAATCCGCATATGATTCGGGGACCCACAGATTTTGAGGGAGAGCCAAGGTTTAAACATGGCTATGGAACCTCTGGCTGCAAAACTGTAATAAGCAGACAAACAATACTTTTTTTTTTATCGGAATTGAAGAGGTTGTTTAGATTAGGTCCGTACTGTAGGAGGGCTCTTCGATATTGAGAGTCAAAGTAGAACAAATTAATCATTGTATAGATGCAATATGGGGCAACCCCGACGTCCTCATTTTGAATAAGTCAGTCTTATGGGGTGGTTGTATTATAAAAAATGACATGCAAACTCTGAGCTTCATCAACACATTTGCTGAGTAAGCAGTGACCTATTGGAGGTTGGAGGACACTGGAGGATAGAGGCTTTTTACACCTCTCATTAGTTACTAATGAAGGGGCATTTTTGCTATAGTGGCATATATATATATTTTTATTTTCAGCACTTGTTTGTATGTATGACAAATAAGAGGTGTATTTCCCATTTTCCCACGTAGTGTACTGCATAAAAAAGTGTTATGGAGATATAGGAGTGAAAGTTGAACGGATGGTTCTTGCTTGCAAGTTCCCACACTTTATAGGTTGATGCGGTTCCCTCAGTGAATGGTTGATGGCATATGTACCTGTTCGAAGTTCCCACACTAATTCGATTAATGTGTTTTCGACAGTGAATGGTTGATGTGTTCCTTCTCTACTTTCATTAAGTCTTGTGAAACACAAATTACCATGTAAGGCCTAAGGAGGGGAATGTTAGGAAATGATTAGTCGTGACATTAATTTGTGTGAATAATTACGAAGTAATAATTCAATATTAGATATATTTGGATAGAATATATTAGTTTGTTAGATATTTGTTACAACAATATTACGATTATAGGTTTATGAGTATTCATAAGGATATGAGGAGAGATTTGTGGTGATATGGTTCACCCTGTTTATAGGAAAAACGTTCTTATATAATTGTAATGCTCGAATGAATATTTAATAGGATATATTTTGCAGTGTGAGAATATAATAATATATTGTGTGTTTTTAAATTAGTCTCTGTGTTCGGCTCCATTGTTTTACTATTATCCATGAGATAAATTTGTGCTAAAAGATGATCTAGTACCTAACAATATCAACATACACGATTAATAACAAGGAATTCTAGGTAGCATTTGCACACTTTGAATTACTGAATCAACCAACTAGAAAAACAAACAACTATTTATACAAAATTGGAATATAAAAACATCAAGACAGTTGTGTGACAATCAAAAGAGATTTCTTCCTGTATTGATAAAAAATTTTCCACCCTCTTGAAAATGAAAGGATTATAGATATAAATAGATTTGGGGAGGGGTCGCCTTATCCACCAAATCCATGCAAAATTCTAAAATTACATGCTAATAATCATAACGAGAGTTCTAATTGATGTAAATTTTGCATGTATAATTAAAGCTAGTCAAAATTGTGTATTCAAAATAAGACTTGTTCTTACAAAACAATGCAACGTGTGCATGTTTACAAAATTCTTTAGTCGACTATTACATGATTTAGTTTCATTTGCCAATGTACATGTAAAATACATGTAAAATCAACCTAAGAAAACTAAGGTTTACTTGAAGTTGGGCCCTGCATAGTTGAATTTGTAGTAGTTAGAGGGACTGAACTGAGCCATACCCTGTTTCTTTGCTTCTAAGCCCTGATAATGCTTGTATTTGGCACTATGTTGCAATTTGATTGCATCCATATTCAAAAGAGATGGCCTATGCACTCTAGTGACTTGCGCTAATAAGCATGCATGCTCAGTGTTCATGGCTCTGAACTCCACCCGAAAAATTTCTACTTCAGTAACTTTCTTCCTAGCAATCCTAGTTCTTGTTCAATCTCCTCCAACGTACACCCTTGAAGACTTTGCTTAAAATTAACATATTCTTGTTGAAGTAATTGGTCAAAATTGGCTCTACTTATTAGCTTCCTTGAGGGGTCTCTGGCCCGAGACAACTTTAGCTCATCCAAAATTTGCAAGAACTGTTTTTTATGTTATGCTAGCTTTGGGATCAAGGCTTGCGCACTTGACACCCAATCCCGGGCTTCTTGTGTCTTGATGACCACCAAATTAAGAGCATTGGTTGTTTCAAGTGGTGTCATCAAATCCAAATGGCTGAAAGCCTTATTGGTTGTGTACAATACAAGGATATTCAATTTATTCTCATCCTCTTTCAAAGAATTGAACAATTTAGACATTTCAACAGTATGGGGAGACAATTCGGTTCTCATTGAATTTATAGTGTGGAGGATATTATACAACCTGAGAGTTGAATTCTAAACGTCACTCTCAATTTCCCCAGGAACATGTACAATTTGTTGTTTCTCTCACACCTCATCTAGCTCTTGTTGTAGCTCTTGTCTAGGTTGTTCGGTGCCCGCATGGAATTCTAGCAAAGCCTTTGTATGAGTCTCCATATAAACCTTCAAATCTTTCTTGTATGGAGAGACTCTCCAAGTCTCTTGTTATTTCTCTTGGATAAAGAGAAAACATCTTGTCTTTCCTCTAAAACCAAGCCTCTACTAGATTCATCTTCTATTTTTCTCCTCTTGACCCTATAGATGGTTCTTATTTATTTATCAAAAATAGAGCTCATAGTGAGAAGCTCTGTTATCGTCAAATTGGGTCTTTGTGCAACCTGGGCTTCCAAATCCGTAGCCCCAGTGGAATCACCAATTGCATGAGGTCCTTAGCAATGGTCTCTGTCAAAATGTCTCTTAAAGATTGCATTAATGCCTCTACATGAAGTGGGTCTGGCAAGATGGAAAAATGACTTTTGCTAGTCCACATCACCAAACTGAGGCATGGGGTGCACAATGTATGTAGACTTCTTTCTTCTAGTTTTTGTAGAGGAAACAATAGAAGTAGCTTGGGCACTGGTAGATGAAGGTATTGGCAAACTCAATTGAGCAGAGGAAACATGCAATTGAGCACTTGCAAGGGCTCCCATAGTTTTCTTAAAATGAACCTTTTTAGACTTAGGAACAATAGGGACAACAATAACTGGAGTAGTAACAGGAGAAATAGAGGTGACATGGACTAAGGAAACAATTGGGGCTATAGAAACAATGGCAACCAAAGAAACAATAGGACTAATAGGAACAATGGGAACAATGGAAACCATAGGGACTATAATAACCATAGCAACTGAAGAAACAATAGAACCCAAAGGAAGTGAAGCAGTAGTGGCCATAGTAATGGTGACCTCACCTGATTTGTCAACGTCCATTAGTGCTTTTCATTTGATTCCTTGAAGACTTAGGATTTTAGCCCTTTTCAGTTCTAAATCCTCGTCTTCATCTTTAGGGCGGTCAATCAAAGGCGCTGGTCCCTCTTTTATTACTACCATTTCTCCTTGGTCAACAACTTTCTCTTGTGATGGTGCTCCCACAATTTAACTTACAGGGGACTCCATTGATTGAAGAGGGTCCTTGGGAGCTTTTGCTTTTCTCTTGTAGCAAATTGTTGTCTTTTCCACTATGGGAGGAGTCCGTTGAGTGGTGGAAGGTACAATGTCCACACTCGTAGCAACATGAACTGAGGAAGCAAAAGGAAGACCTATATCCTTGGAGTTGGAAGAATCAATGCAAATCGGTTCTTGTGCTCCTCCCAAAGAGCTTGTAGCAGTAGGGATTTCCTCCTCCCTTTGCTCTTGCTTAACAACCGTCAATACAATTTATGGTGGAGCTTGGGATGGCCCTCCTTGCAAAGAAATTGAAATAACATGGGCTTCTTCCACACCATGCTCTTACTTAACAAGCGTCATCTCAATGGGTGGTGGTTGAGATGACTTTCCTTGGTCCAAGGGTTGTTGGGGAGGCCAAGAGGTACAATAATCTGTTGCTGCTCATCCACCTGGATGTGGAAACTTGGTGTGCGCCTCTTCAATTGTGATGGAGGGGTCAATTACAGCGCGGCCGATTTAGACGTTGATGGATTATTACGTTAATGTTTGTAAATAGCCTTGTCCTCTAAATTATAACATGTATTCTGGCTTTACTATATCCATAGGAAAAAATAAAGACTTTAGGGTGTCTTGTAAAATATCTAGAAGATAGATTTTCTATGTATAACATATCAATAGGTTTACCAATGACTCGTCTTTGCCAGTATTAATGTAATTTAATTTTAATTTAGATATTAATATCCATTAGAGGACAAGAATGCCATATTAATCTTAATATCCCCCCAACGAAATGGAGGACATGTGTAAGCAGTTAAGGGACAAAGTGGGACGGTGACCCGTGGTTTGTCTTGCCTGGTTTTAATATTTAAAAAAATAATGTAAGCCCATTAATCGAAAACAAAGGACAAAGACGCACATGTTCCTCGTACGTAAGGAAGACACATCCATGACAGATTTTAATTAACTACCATATTGTTTACTTTTAAGGAAACTGGGAGATTGTGAAGGTCTCGGTATTAGGGCACATTTGTTTTTTAATCCAAAAATGGTTCTAGTCGATAGATTTTTAAATAATTTTGTAACAATTTTTTTTATTGTGTAGAACTTTATTCTACGTAACGAAGCTAAGAAATAATTTATTTAAAGTAGTGAGGTGTGGGTTTAGAAATCTATATATGAAAATTGTGAAAAAGTTAATCTAAACTTTTAGAATGGTTATAAATTGTACGAACAAATATGTAGTATGTATATATGTATATATATATGTATATATGTATATATATATATACATACTTTAAATAAATTATTTCTTAGTTTCGTTACGTAGAATAAAGTTCTACACAATAAAAAAAATTGTTACAAAATTATTTAAAAATCTATCGACTAGAACCATTTTTGGATTAAAAATATATATAATTTTTTGAGAGGGCATATTTTATTGTCATCATGCAAATTTTATATATAATAGACATATTATTTGAAAAATGAAGTATTCAATATATTTAAATGTGCTATTACAATATAAAAGATATATAATATTGCTTTATCAACAGTTTTGTTTATATAAGGGCATATGTCTAAAAATTATATGAAACATATTTATTGAGTTTATTGAACTTTGCATTTCATAATAATATAAAATATTTTTTTTTTTAATTTTAAAAAACATAAATAATATGAAAATAAATTAATAAGTTCAGAAGGACTAGAAAACTATTAACATCTTCAACATAATATTAATAAAGTTTAGAGCTTCATGCACAACCAAGCACTCTTTAAGCTTTCACATAGGATTTTCATGTGTGTATCTTTGTGTGAGAAATAGGAACCTTTGAATATAAATAAAAGTGAAGAAAATGATAGGACCTTTACTGTATGAGGTATATAGGGTATATTGAATTTAGATGTTAAATTTATTTTTAATTTAATAGTGATAAACCAACCATTGCCTAATAGTTTTGAAAGTGAATACAAAAAATTTCAATGGATTGTTTCCTCATTGCTGCCAAAAATGTTAACATATCACATATATAGTTTGGATACAAAAATATCTCAAATTTAAAAATATCTAAAAAATTTGAAAATTTTTAGAGTTCAACTTGTGAAGGTTACACTAAGCCTTAAGTAATAAGATGATTTTAAATGATAGAGTGAGGTTAGTCTAGGATAAGTAAATTTAAAAATAAGTATACCTTAAATTTTGACACCTTTCAGATTTCAACTTTTAAAGGACGCTAAGCCTTAAGTAATAAGATGATTTTGAATTAGGGAGCATGGTCAATCTAGGATAGATAAAATTAAACATAAGTATAACAAAAGAATGAAAAAAAAGTGCTTAGAATGGGTATAGTCAAATATTTATTTTATTAAAAATATCTTTAAAAATGTATTTAAAGATATTGGGTTGGATTGACAAGTGCAAAGATGTCTACTAGGTTATTTTGATGTTCACATACAAAGTTTGTAAGATGGTAATACTCCCAGTTTCAATAGTAAGTGTTCTCGATAGAGTGATGCTCGAGAATATCACGTTGACAATAATTGAGATGATGATGTCAAAATAGAAAATATATATCAAAATGTCAATGAAAAAAATGAGATAAACCTATCACACTGAATTTTTTCTTCAAGCGGTGAAGAGAAGGCCATGCCCTTAGTTGACACAGATAAGATCCCTTCTTTTTTACCTATTTATTTTAAAAATAAAATGTTTAATGCAATAGGTATTATATTTTTCATCATTAAAATGCTAAAGATATAGTTATTATTAATTATGACTGCAATTTATTGAATATAGAATTTTTTTGGTTTTATAAAATCATAAAAATAAATTGACATAGTTTAGATATGATTTATATGATTTTTTTGTATATTTAATTATGGAAATTAATTAAAAGAAATAGAATTGTGATTTCTCAAAATTAGGAACAAAATTTGAAGAGGATTTTAGATAGGATTATGCTTTTTGACAACAACATAGGCCATTCACATTATTTCACTATGGAATTGTCTAAGTTGATTGTGATTAATGTTTAATAATGAAAATCAAATAAAGGTAGGATTGTGACTATTTAGGATCAAAAAAAAATCTAAGAATATTCTTAAATAGGACCACATTCCATAGACAACAATGCAAGTTGACCATGTTTGTTAACCATGCACTTGTCTACGTTGGCTATGATGAATATATGACTCTTTCACCTTCTATGCTTGCATGTGATGAGAGGATTAAGATATTTCAATTTTATTTGTGCCTTTTATAACTCATCATTTTCCTCCTGTTTGATTTATAAACCCTAAAGGCCTTATAAAGGATAGAAACCTAGAAAATATAGAATAGGAGTGTAATGAGCTAAGGTAACATCATTTGTAAGAATCTTTTGGTCAAGTATCAGATAAATGTGCTAGATTTGTTTTTGTTTTTTGTTTTGTTATCATTCCAATTTTTCTTATGTTTTTTAATGATAGTAAACAATTATTCTAACAAGTTTCATAGAATCTGATCATACATGAGAAATAGATAAATTCATTTCAATATTTTTTAGTACTATAATCCACATAATATTTGTTAGATTACTACCATCTACAAAATCAGTAACTAATAAGTGAATAAGCCTTCATAATAAGTGCCTATATATACATCTTTTTTTTTCATTTCAAGTAGAAAGTCAACAATATCTAACTAAACAAGTCAACATTCATATTTTATCATTTTAATAGTTCCAACCAAAGTAGAATGTAATGATACCTGAATAGTAAATTAAAGTGTTTACAACATCATTATGATTACATATTTTTATCTTTTTAATTAAGAAAAAAATATTGGAATAGTAGAGTTGTCTATCTAAAATATTCATACTTGAATGTCTTCAGAAAGAAATCTACTAAAGATCTAAATATCATCACTATCATTAAAATACCATATAAGAAGAGAAGAGGGAGAGTATCATTTAAGGGATTTTCTTCCAACCACAAAGATTTTCAAATCACTACACACTTTTCATCCACTAAGAGTATACTTACCCTTCCACAAAGGTACTAGATTTGAAAAATAGATAATGTAAGGAGAACCCATTTAAATAGAATAAGTTTGTAGGTAACTTCCAATAGCAATGCAATATATAATAGTAAAACATTAAATTTGACTGAAGGATATGCATATGCTCATAGAACTTAGTGAAACATTAAAGATCCATAAAATCATTCTAATTATTCCATATAGAGTTTACAATGTTCATTAAAAACTCTTCGACAGGCCAATTTCCTCATAGAGTTCTAAACTCATCTATTCATTTTACATACAAATGATAATATGATTGTGAAATACCCATGAGTTACATTTAACATCTAATTTCAATTCTAAGGAAAAACATTTTATATATATTTAGCATAAACCGTATCTCCAAACCAAAGTGTAACCCAAGAATGTAATCTAAAAATCAGAACCATGGTTTATCATAAGATTACTAAATCCCATATGTTCTTTGTCAATAAATTTAGCATGATCAAGATTGAGAAAATGTACAAAGAAATATAATTAAATACATATTAAAAATAACAAAGGATTAAATTCCGTAATTTTGTGTAATTGATATTAAATATCAAAACACATAATTGTTAATATGACTTTGCTTTGATTCCTTTTAAAGTAAAATCTTATTCCATCAAGATAAAATGGTTAATAAATTAACTGTGCAGAATAATTCTCATTGGAATTAAACTTTAATTTCCAACTTGGATTTTTATTTAAATCTATTTATTTAATATCATTATTATTCTAAAAAGTATTCAATTCTATTATAAGTTACATCATCAAAAAATAAATACCAAAAAATCATCCATCTAAAAGATGTTTCAAAAGTTGATCCTAGACTTAATATTATCAATTTTAAATTTATAAATACATATAATTGAATTCTAACTCCTAAATTTAAATTAACAATCCCAAATTTAATATTCCACTTCACTTACATTAATATGTTATTCTTAAAATAAACTTTAAGTTTAATTTGTAATTAAATAAAATAGTAATCCATATAAAGTGTGATGATAATATTACTTATAAAATTCATTATTATAAAGTATTATATAAATATTAATGTCAAAATAGATGAAAAATAATCTTAAATAAATCAAGCATCAACCAAATCTCAATGCCCACATCTAAAATTTAGAATTCACAGTATTTTTATTTTCCAAAGGAGTTAATATATGGAATAATAAGTGTTTCATAAGTAAAAGCATCAACCCAATCTTAATACCCATATCTAACATTAAGAGTTCATAGTCTTTATATTTTCTACAATACTTAATTTATGGGATAGCAAGTGTCTCTTAAGTAAATACGACCAAGAGAATCCTTAATTTAATTTTTTATTAAAATTGAGTGCAAGCAATCCATTCAAAGTATTGTAGTTGAAGAAGTTTATTTTTCACTTAATAAAGTTGTTACCTTTGTTTTTACACAACCAAATTTTATTTTATTTTATTTATATACTACTCAAAGATGCAGCTAGTAAGGTTAAACAAACTAAGATAGGATTTTATGTTATTAGACTATTTTAAAATAAGTAAAAAATATATATAGAATAAAATACTTAGAAGATTTTAACTATTTAAATATGTTGATCTTTAAATCATTTATTAATTCAAAATTTATTTTAATGAGGGAAGAGTATGCCTATATTTCCCAACAATCCCAAATTAAAGATATGATCATATTCCACCTACATCTATATGTTATTTTTACAATAAAATTTAAGTTTAATCTATATTTAAACAAAATATTTATTTGTATGAAGTGTGTTCATAATATTACTTATAAAATTCATTATTATAAAATATTTTATAAATATTAATATTAAAATAGATGAAAAAATAGTCTCACACAACTCAAGCATCAACCCAATCTCAAAGCCAACATCTATCATTTAGAATTCAAAATCTTTATATTTTCCACAAAACTTGATATCTGGGATAACAAGTGTTGCTTAAGTAAAGACAATTAAGAGAGAACCCTTGATTTAATCTTTTATTAAAATCAAATGCAAGAAACCCATTCAAAGTATTGTAGTGGAAGAAGTTTATTTTTCACTTAACAAAGTTGTTACATTTGGTTTTACACAACCAAATTTTATTTTATTTTATTTATATATTTCTCAAAGACGTATTAGTAAAGTTAAATAAATTAAAATGGGATTTTATGTTACTAGAATATTTTAAAATAAGTAGAAAATATATATGGAATAAAATATTTAAAACAATTTAACTATTTAGATATGTTGATCTTTCAACCATTTATTAATTGAAAATTTATTTTAATGAGGGAAGAATATGCTTAAGTTTTTCATAGTCTACTATTAATCGTTATTTTTTTAGATCATACCTCTTCATTCATTTAAAAATCTGTATAGGTCTCATAACTCATATCACATTTCATTATGTATTCATCATACTAATTCATAATACCCTCTATATCATATTATCAATAATTTACAACATTATTATATTCATCCTTATACATTATTATTACCTTATTTATTTAGTCAATTCCCTCAACAAATCAAAAAGGCACCGATGTTATATTATGAAAATTTGGGTCCGAAAATTTTATGAAGTCATAACCTACGACATCTCACTTTAACTTCCTCATTACTATTACACTCAAAATTTATAATTTCCCAACATCATTTAAAGGTGATCAAAAACATTATAAAATATTTAGAATTTAAAAAATATATAAAATAATATACAAAGTACAAACAATAATATTAGAGTCCATGACCAAGGATTTTTGCAAGTCATAACAAATAGTAAATACATAAATTATAGCCACTACCATAATGCAACTACCTTGTCTTTGCCTAATTGATTTAGGTAAATCCTTATTCATGTCTTACAATATACAAGTTCAATAACTAAACTTATTAAGGGATGATTATTTATAAGCTCTAAGATATGATGCCTATCAATTTGGAATCTTAAATAAGATTATAGGCTTGCATTTTATGTTTTAAATATTAAAATGATGTAATTCAAGTTAAATTTAAATAATCATTTTGATTCAAAAATTATTATATTTGTATATATTAAAAATATAGATTAATAATATCGCTTTAAAAATATATGTATTTCACTTTAAAGTTCTACTCATTTTATTATACCTCATGCTTGTATATAAAAAATATGTACTTATATATGTATACTTATATATACATTTTGTAAATAATCATACTTATATACAATTTGTATGTATTTACAATATAAACTATACTCATAATACTTCCAACTTATATCATAATTAAAAAAATTAGAATAAATATAAATATATGTATGTACATATATGTATGCATATAACATTTTATACACATGACATATATTTTTGTGTATATCCATCTTAATATAGATTATTAAGATAAATCTCGTATGTCCAAATTGAGGTCTAAATGACTCAAGGTGCTAATGCTTCTTCCACATAAGTGTGAACACAGAGAGATATACAAATATTTATCACTTGTCCTATCTATTTATCAGTTTGGAATTTTATATATATATATATATCTTTTTCAATAAATCCATTGGTTTATTAAATTTGATGTTTGACATTGCAAGTGGCAAAGGAATTAGCTGACGGTGGTTAATAATACAACCATCACATAGAATTCACATTTAAATCCTTTACGACAAAATTTCTAAGTGCAATTTACTCTAGTCACATTTGCATTTGATGGTATATTCCTTCAAACTAAAATTATCAATACGAATATGTATTTCAGACATGGAATTTTGGTGGAGATTCATAAGGTTTTTGGCAAAGGGTGAGATTGATTCTTACGAAAAGAAAGAATACAATTACAAAAGTGCCTCAATTAAATGTGATCTCATGAACCATTATGGTAAGAAAATAATAATATCATTTAAGGAAATATATCCACTGACCATGCTATGGAAATTAAATATATCCACTGAGGATTCTATGATTTCCAGCAAGAATACAAAACGAGTTTGTTGAGAATGCCTTATGGAAGTGATCTCATAAAACGTTCTATCTAGACAAAATCAGTCCTGCATAAAAAAATCGACTCCATACTTTAGCATATAAATTTATAGGATTTTTGTTGAAAGGATCTTTAAAAAAAAATTATCATTCAGAAGGTATTTTGACACAATTAAAGTCAGGACAATACCTCTGCCAGCGTTCTCTTAACCTATGCTTTCGTTGTGCTTTAGAATAGAGAATGGAAATCAGTCATATATCTCCTTAAAGGCACGCATACCTTCTCCTAACAGCTATTATATTGCAGTCTTGTCGATGCGCCATTCTCGATGGCATCTTATTATCTGAACGAAACAATTTTTTTTTGAAGGGCGCCTGGCAATGTGGTGCCATCTGTATATATCTCCAGCACGGAAGATGGATCCGTATATATGGCAGAGAAGGAGATTTAAAAGAAAGAAAAAACGAATACCTAAATTCATTGTATCTTCTTATTTCAGCTGGGAATGCCAATATATCAGTCATTGCGCGTCAACGGTAGGGCTTTTCAGTCAAAGAGCCATAAATCTCCATGTCGAAAAGACTACCTCAAGGGTTGGAGCTTCCATCTTTTTTCTTTCTTTTTTTTTTTTTTTTAAGAAAAAGACGGAAACCTTCAGACCAGTTCTATTAAAAGAGGGGGGAAAAAAAAGAAACGTCGCAGTGAAAATATCAAAAAGCCTGCATTAACAGGGTAACTAACGGACATAAAAATAGTTTGACAACACACAGTTAGCCATAAAAAAAAGAGCACGCAGGCTCTACACAAACATTCGAACACACTAAAAACATCACACCACAATTCAAGAATCAACGAGCACCTAAGGGAACAGTAGACGGGACAACACCACTTGCTACCGTGGACGGGGTTATAGAGGTCATATAAATAGCCGTCAATCCTTTAAATGTCCGACGTCAACTATACTTGCCTATTAAAGAAGAAAGGTGGAAAACAATATTATCATTAATGGGATAGATCATCATCCGCTCATCGTACTATGAGCCTTTACCATCCCAAAGTGCAATCATACCAAGGTATAGAGAGTTGAGTCTTGTGATGACAACACTCCATGATTTAAATTGAGAGAAGAACAATTCAGAATTAATGGCCTCTCTAGCTGTCAAAGCCATCCCATCACATCCAGAGGACACCAACCAAGAATCCTATAAAAGATTAGGTGTCATAAATTCTCCAAGTGCTCAATGTGAAGCACCAAGATCTCCCGCTAGTAAAAAATATACACTGAAGTACCATCATCAGCTCGAGCCTATAGAAAAATATTAGAGATTACTCTAAATTAATGACCAATAATCTATCCGATCACAAAGCGTTGACACTAACTGAGTCGTTAGGCCTCCTAGGGGAGTTTGTAGCTATTAGTTGATGAACCATCATTTTCATCTAGCCACCTGGTGCCATGTTACTAGTCCAACGACCCAAACGAGGCATCTTTCTCCAATATTTCCTTCATCTACGAGAACAATCCACCCCATTTTGCACCCAACTCCTTTCTAGCACACCTTGATGGATGGCTTTGTTAGAAAGCCAATCTGTGACAACATTGGCTTCCCTATAACATTGGGGAATATAGAAGGTGTTAAACAAATTAAGGAACAATCTAGTCTGGATGATGACATACTCAATTTTCGATAAAAAAGAAAGACCCTTCTTTAGAGCATTGATAAGTACCAAACAATCTCCTTTGGTCAAAATACCCTTTACCCATTTCTCAATCGCTAGCTATAGACCATGAAAAAGGGCTCAAGCCTCAGCTATGTTAGTTATTCTTGGGGGGATTTTCTTTGCTATTTTTGCCATAAGACTTCCATCATTGGACCTTAGAACACACCCTAGACTAGAAATAATAAGATTGCCTCTGCAAGCTCCATTAAAATTTAATTTTATCACCAGATTAGAAGACGGTTGCCATTTCACCTTGGACCTATGCACTTTGATCAAAAGTTGTACAGAGAGACCCTCAAATGTAATAGGCTCCAAATAAAACCAATTTTTCACCATCAAGCTATCCCAATCTATCCATTTAGAAAAAAAGATTTAAATCTCTTTTGGCTTTCACCATAGCTACCTCCAAAATAATTTTATCAATAATTTCACACACTTTGGCGAAAGGAGATACCACTTGTTTGAAAATTCTAAAATTTTTCTCTTTCCATATTTGCCAAATGGTCAATGGTGGAACAATTCTCCATAGGCAAGCAAAGGTGGAATTAGAGTGTAGACTAGGCCAACCCTTGAATAAAGAGAGAAGAGTTTGAGGAAGGGGAGCACACCATGATAACTTTTTGAAGATCCAGAGCCAACATTCCCTACTAAACGTGGAATGAAGAAGAAGATGATCTGCATCCTCTTCTGATTGTCCACATAGAACACATTTAAAATTTTGGCTTATGGAAAGTTTTTGAATTCTATCACCCATTAGAATCCACTTATGAAGGGCCAACCAAGGGAAGGCACCTGCTCTGGGGAGGACTACATCATTCCAATCTAAATTATAAGGCCAGTCCAAAATAGTTCCCTGGGATAAATGTTTATAACCTTGTTTCATAGAGTACTTGCCAGAGGAGTCCCGTAGCCAAACTAACTCATCCTCTTGTAGGGAAAACAAAACATTCCTTTGCTCCAATAAATTCCTGAGAATGATTTTTTGTTGATCAGGGAAATCACAATCCCCAAAACTCCTCCATACGACTTTTGATAGAAGAGAGAAAGACAAAGAAATAAAATAATCATTAACTTTGTGGCCCCAATTCTGCTCCAGAAAATCCCTTGCTTCTTTTAATTTCTCTCAAAGAGCAAGCTTGGGTCCTCTGTTCCATGAATCTGTCTAGAAGTTGGCTTTACTCTCATTGTTAATTTTCCAAAACAATCTCTAAACAACCACATCTCTAGTTTTGACGATAAAGATCCACATAGCTGAACCCTTTAAGGGGTCTTGAACCATGAAAATTCTTTCACCAACCGAATTGTCCAAATACTTCCACTACGAAAGTTTTACCCACTTCGAATTTGGCTTGACATACATGCCCCAGGGTAGGTTTGCTCCAAGAGCAAGATTATGAAGTTCAAGATTTAGGATACCCCATCCTCCAATAGCCTTCAGTTTACAAACTTTGTCCTTGGCTAAGAGATGCACCTTTTTATTTTCCATAGCACCTCACTATAAAAATTGCCTGCAAACTTTCTCCATCTTTGAAATGATTGACTTAGGCGGCTGAAGCGTAGATAACAAGTAAACGAGAATTGCTGAGAGAACAGATTTAACTAGAGTAATTCTCCCCGCCAGAGACAGCCATTTTCCTTTCCACGAACCTTCCTACTTTTTTATATTGGTGATCACCTGGTTCCAAATCTCTCTTTTATTTTTGCCATTGAACAAGGGAATACCTAGATACACACTAGGAAGTTCTTCAATCTGAAAGTTAAAGAGCTCCAAAACCTCCCTGTGAAGCGAATCATCACCATTGAAAAGAAAAATCTTGGATTTGAAGGAATTGACCAGTTACTCTAAAAAATAACAATACCTATCCACAACCTATTTTATAGAGTGAGCTTCCTGAAAACAAGCTTGACCAAACAGAATGGTATCATCGACGAAAAGAGCATGCGTAAAAGAAGTACTAAAATTTGAGACATTAATATTAAGCTAGCCACATTTTTTATTTGCTTCTTTGATAGCACAAGTAAATGCCTTTGCCATGACGATGAAGAGATAGAGGGATAAATTGAATATATATATATATATTATTTCATTAAAATACCCAAAACTTGAGACTCTTTAGCTGCCCCACGTGGTATTTTATCATTCCACTTTGATCTTAAAAGCTAGAACACTTGCTGGTCAAAGAATGAAGCAAATAACGTAATATTTTTGACAGGATAAATCTAGTGATAGCATTTATTGTCACCACATGTGGAATTTTTCCATTCCACTTTGCTCTGAAATGATTAGACCACTTACTATTCAAAGAATGAAGTAAAAAAGTAATCTTTTTAAAGGACAAATCTGGTGATAACATTTATAATAAAATTAGATTGAATTATTTGATTAATAACTAGGGAATAATGCATTCAACCATGATATGCATTCAATCATAATATAAATTAATTTATAGAAATTATTATGATCTCTTACAATCTTTAGAGGTAGTTATTATAATAACCATAACAATACCATAATGACAACAAGGTTCATGAATTATTGGTAGTCACTAATCCAATTCATGTTGTATCACAAATAAAAAAACATAATGTAGTTATATAATTTATGATGTCAAATCCACATAATATAAAATAGTAAAATTATAGTGATATATAATGTTAATAATTCCCCATCATTTTATAACATTGATTTATAATAATGAAAATTATTTCTCTTAATTACATTTTATGAATATACCACGATAAGAATAATTAGTTGTTCCATAATACATAAAGTAGAATGTGACATATTTAATTGTACAAAAGTAAATCATTATTATCGTCATTAATTTCACTTTATAGTATTAATCATATGTAAGTTCCTTCAAAGTGTGTTATAAAAAAAGTGAGATTGACACCAATCACCACCTTTATGATTAGCCACTATTTATGTATCCAAATACTCCTAAGAAGGAATCAAGCCACACATAGCTCTCCCACCTGCAATGATTTTTTAATGTGCTTCTTTATTGTATTTGTGCAACTATGAACTTGGTTTTGGTACTTGACAATGATCACTCTTGACTTGCTTAGAGATGTTTTAGATTGGGCTTATGACTATTGCTTATAAATGATCTTAAATTTTGAAGGAATAGGGAAGATTTTCTCAATGTACAATAGTATATAAGTGTTAAAATAGATAGTACCAATGTATCTACAATGAATGATCTTCGATTTGTATCTATATAGTGAAACCTTTTGATAATTTCATTTACCCAACCTTATGGAACATGCAGAAAAACCCAAACAAATATTTAAAAATTAGAAACTAGTAATTATTTGGCATAGAAATAAGGCTATTCTAGGTGAATCAGTCCATAATAGTAGATGTATCTACCTAACTTGTACCTATCTTGAAGAATTCAGGACAACTATCCAAAGTTAGACATAATTTATGAGTAATTTAATAAAAGCTTTGAGCATTAACTTGGAAATTAATATGTATTAGTGATGACAAATAGAGGATCTAACCTAAAAATAGATAAACGGAATTAAGGAATAAAAAATAAGAATAATGTATTTTGATAAAATTCAAGTCCTTTAGGATTTGTCAAGAATTAACATTGTCAAGTAAATGTGAGCAGATTTAGGATCTACATTTCTCCCCTTCGTTATAGCAATGAAATTGATAGAATAAAGGATTAACAATAACCTAATAATTTAAAACACATTTTGTGTTTGATAAGAAGCTTAAATTGTGCATGACACTCAATAGCAAACCCTAAAACAACACAATAAGTAGTTATTGTTCATAATTAAAATTTGAAAAATTTAAAACTCTGACTTTTGAAAATTGAAAGGAGATAAATAAAGGATTACACCTATATGGAGATGAAATCATGTTTCTTTGTAGCCTATAAATGATGTTGAGGTATTGAATAAATGTGCTCCCTTATTGAATCACTTAGAGAGATGATTCCTCGTGATAAACCATTAGTGAATTAGAAGAGATCATGTCCCATTTTTTAATAACTAATTAAACCATTCAGTATAAAATATTCATTATCAAAATCTCATGAATAGATAAAAACACCCAATGCACTAATGGGTAATGGCACAGAGTTGGGAGACAATTTTATGGACATTTACCAAAATGTATACATGTTATGGAAGTTAAGCATACATAACGTATGTAATGTGTGTGCATTATTTGAATCTAAGGTCAAGATTATCTAACCTAAATATGTGCATGTTATAATACATATAAATTATCTATTGGAAGGGCAAAATGGTTTACTAAAATAAATGTTAAGTATAATAAAAATAAATTTTCAATTTATGTTCTTTATACTTTAACTTTATTATACTAAATGTAAGAAATTAGGGTCACTCTAACTCTGATAATGTTGGTCTCACATCTACATGCCTTATTATGTGGAAGATTGTTTTTTGAATCAAATAAATGTTCAATTTTTATTCTTTATAATTCAAGTTTATTTTACTAAATATAAGAAATTATGGTCACTCTACATCTGATAGAGTTGGTCTCACAACTACATACCTTACTATGTGGGAGATATCTTTTTTAAATCCAATCTAGTCAATACTTAGGCATTTTTAGGGTCTTAGTATTGAGCCTATATATTTTAGGGCATAAATTTTAGAATTGATCTCCAATTTTGGTAAATATATATATATTTTTTAGGCTTGCATGCCTTATAGATTGTTTGTTAGCATTTACATGAGTCCTAGGTTTATCAAATTGATGTTAACAAACCACTCACTTTGAATTCAAGCTAAAGTGGTGTGATTTGGTAAATGCATGTCACATTGATGACTTGTGCACATTAAACAACCATCTTATGTTAATTCCACTTGCTCATCATCTCTTCCTCATCCCTAGTCACTTTCTCCTCATCCTTCATCATCTCTAATCACTCCCTCTTCATCCCTTATCATCCGTAATCACTCCCTTATTGACCCTCACAATTATTTATCATCTCTAATCACTCCCTCATAATCCCTAATAACTCCCTCATTTACCCTCAACATCCCTAATAATTTCTTTATCATCAGTCATCATCCCTAATCACTCCCTCCCCATCCCTCATCCCCTCTAATCACTCCCTTATTAACCCTCATCATCATCATCATCATCATCATCATCATCATCATCATCATCATCATCATCATCATCATCATCATCATCATCCTTAATCAATACATAATCATCTCTAACCACTCCCTCATTGATCCTCTCCATCCCTAATGACTCTTGCATCATCCCTCATCATCTCTACTCATTCCCTCCTCATTCCTCTTCATCCTTAACCACTTTGTCCAATACCTTGATGTTAGGTGTATTAGCTTCTTGATTCTACCCAATTGGCTTCATTTCTAATTCCAAATTACTCAATTAAATAAGCCCGAAAGAAACTCTTATTTCACTCATAATCTTTCACTCAGATAAGAAACTTTGAGATATCGTCTGATTATCTAGAGGGATTTAAATATCTATATGGTGATTTAGGCCTAGACCATGGAGAAAATGTGTATCCATATCTTTGGACTTGAATATATAGGCAATAAAATAATCAAAGGGTGGGATGAAATTGTAATGCTTACATATTAGATTGGGATTTGGGAATTTAATAATTCCAATCCTATATTTGAGAATCTAAATTAATATCTATATAGACATGGGTGACTAGAGATTAGTTGAGAATTCCATTCCCAATCCCATAGTTGACTTCTCATTTTATTTATATGTCATTAAAATATTATCCATGCTAGATTTGATTTCCATATAGAAATATAGGTGATCACTAATATGATAGAGTGTGTTCCAATCTAGTCGATATTAAAGTGTTTTTCCCAACCCAACTCGATCTATTCTAAACCAAATATATACTTAACTTGATATACGAAGTGTATGAGGGACATATGTCTTAATACATTGTATTGAGGAGGGTATACTTAAATATTGGGCATGGTTATATGGCCCTTAAAGGCTAAAATTGTCACCTACCATATTTTAAGTATGTTCTAGTCCTCAATATAATATATCAATGGATAGTATATGAATGGTGGCCTCCCATAGATAAATAGTGGGAACCATTATAAAGGCTCTAACCTAATCTCAAACTTTCTATAACTAATAAGGTAATTCAAACTTTCCCTACCTACTTCATAGATGCCAAGGAGTAAGGCAATGGAACCTTTATTTCTTGGTACCTAGCTTTGCTTCACTAAAATAACATATCAAGGCAATACTACCTTCTAAATAGATAGAAAAGGAGTAAGGAATACTTATCAAGGGAAGTTTTCATTCCTAATATCTAGCTTTACTTTACTTCTAGATAAATTCATATCTATCTAAGGATTTTTTTCCTTACCCTACCTACTTAGCTATGACTTACCCGATAAGGTAAGGGAAGATTAATTCCTAATATATATATTCATTATTATCCTACCTATTTTCATTTTTTAGAATAGAGTCTTAGCTATCAAGGGAAGCTTCTTTCCTTATCTTTATCTTTCACATATTTTTCCCTACCTACTTAGTTATGCCCTACTTACTTATATTTTATTATTAGCAAAGGAATCTTGCTTCCTAATAGATAGAATGAGAAATGAAGTTTTGAATCATGTTACATATGTAATACATATATACCATTGATTATTACCTACCTAATTTACCTACTTCAGTATGCCCTACCTACTTTACCTATTTTAGTATACCATACCTGATTGAATATTAGAGCCACATCTTGATCTTGAGCATACCATACCTAAATACCTAATTGAATATCTGAGCCGTTACAACTGAGGGGGAATTCTAACCTATATAAAAAAGGAATGACTAGGTGAGAATTAGTGACAAGTAGCTAGCCATTACACCTACCATAAATGTATTGGAGGGAGTGATCCAATGTGCATGCATAACGCCCAATATGGTATGAATTATTTGCGTAATGTATTACATATCGATATCATATAATAGATCAATGTCATACTAATACATATTTCATGATGTTAATCTGATACATAATGAAATTTAGGCGTGTTTAACATCGTGCGATGGTTAACTCCTACCCTATTAATATAATAGTTGGTTTCAACTGATTGACATCATTGATTGGACTTAAATATGTATGGGATGCATTAGTATGGTGGGACAATTTTTTTGTATTTACCTTGATCATAAGTTGATATGGTGTTTTGTGTCACTTTTGGCCTATACAGGGCCCAATCACAAGTAAATTTGACATGAAAGGGTGTCTTAGATGCCTAAATACCAATCTATATATGTAAGTAATACAATTTTATCCCATAATATAATTGTTTTCCTACCTATTTATTCTAACTAGGGGATATGAATACACACGCTTTCCACAATTTGGGTATAGATTGCCATATATATCTTTGATACCCACCAGACAATCATATGATATCTCTCAATTCATTATTTTAGTGAAATAGGGTGAATGAAAGTAGAGTTCCTTGGGCCATATTTAAGCGAGAAAAACTTAGAATTAGAACATAAGCTAAGTGGGCACAAGTGGGAATCCACTTCACCCACCACTAATGTATGGGAGGTGTTAGTGCCTAAAATTCCACTAAAGTATTGGAGCCCCTTTTAAATATAAATGCCTAATTTGTTAATCCCACTTCCAATCTTAAGTGTTCATTAGAGGTCAAGTTTCCATTAGTGGTTTATCAAAAGCCAAGTTGAATTCATGTATAAGCATCTCAAAACCCTTGTTTCAATTGCCTTAGATTACACCCTTTGATTTAAATTCAAATTTAGAGGGAACAATTTACATGGGAATGATATAAAAAAGGCCATGGAATTCGTTAATTTTTATACTAAGGTTTAGTCATGTTTATTAAGATGACAAAATTTTAATCTAAATTCATATTTTGTCCTTTTTATATCCCATGGCCATCGGTCTATTTTATCTATTATCATGGTATAGTTAATGCTTGGTCTCTTTGTTAAAAACTAAGCTCAAAGTCATATCATAAACATTCTATCATATATAATTAAAACCTTAGGCTAAGACATTATATTATGTTTTTTATTACCTAAACTCTAACTTCATTGTATTCATTGTTAAATTGGAACCAATCACAAATGACCTAGTAGATCATAATCCAATAATTCACATTCATAGTTAAAATGTTAGAGGTTATAAAAGCTCCATAGGAGTGAAAAGTGTCACCATATAAATGGGCAGTCTGTGTTAGGTTGTGGAGCTAAAAGCTTCACTAGGATGCGAACAGGAGGCATTGCTGAAGTGTCATAGTAACCGGCGTCGATCAAGACAACCGACGTCAGCCAGGGGTGGACAGGAAGCTGTCGACATTGGTCAGGGATCAGCCAACATCGGTCACCTCTAGATAGACATAGACTGACGTCGGTCACCTGTGTGGTTTCAAAACTATGAGTTGATGAACTGTTAGTTTAATGAACTGGTTGTTTGCATGTAAAAGACTATTTTTGGTCTTGAGTTACGTGTCTAATTATTGTAATTAGGGTTTGATTATTGTATGCATGAGATCTATATAATAGACTCATGGGCTGTATTGTAAAGTGTGCTAGATAGCCATTGTGCTTGTAGAGAGAGAAAGAGTAGCTCCTCCTAGTTCCAAAGGGGTGTTGAGTGTGTATGATCAGGGAGAGTTGCAGGTTGTGCAAGTTCTAGTAAAATATCCACTGGGGTACTAGTTGAAGAATCATAAGGACTTGGCGAGGCAAGGACAAGGGTTCTTCAGGGTGTAGAGACATCTACATGGTAAGTAAGGTTTAGTGATTTGCAAGTTGTTGCAAGAGCAGGGAGATCTACTTAGAGTATAGTTGTGTACTTGGTGTACTGGCAACGTTGTTACTGACTGGCGGAGGTGAACAATAAATCTATGTTTGAGTTGATTGTTGTGACCGTAATTGAGAGAGTGAACTATTGAAGGAGAATTACTGGTGAGCCCTAGAAGCGTGGGAGCTCTAGAGGTGTTGGAAGAAGTGTGGCATCTTCTTTATTGCATTTTCTTTTGAATGAGTATTAATACAATTGGGTATTGTCTCTCATATTTTATGTTGTTTCATATTTCTAGTTACTTATCATTCTGGTTAAATTTCATGTTTAGTTGCTTATACAAAGGTAATCATGTGTGCTCTTATGGAGCAGTAGGATCCTAACAGTCTGTAGATATAACAACATGTGATAGAGTCAAAATGTCAATAGACCTATGAATGGATTTGAGAATGATAAGTGGCACCATCTCAGGTTCCTAAGTAATAGATCAATGACTTATGAGCCCTTTAGTAAGTCAATAAGTCATAAAGCTTGTGATCAAGCATGGAGATGATGCATGTCATAACCACTATGAATGGAAAAAATATCGGCCATTAGAATTCAACCTCTTGAATTTTAATCTGATGGTGCAAGGTAAAGGTGTAATTTTTAAATAACTTAGGCCAAATGAGAAACTGCCACATGGTGAAAGGGAATTAGCCTAGTAGAGACTGATTGTGCAAAGTGCAGAAATCCCAAGTATTCTCCAAGTGGTATGATATTGGGGGTCTTAATATATATCTAATGGATCTCAATAAAATCTAATGATAAAGGGTTGTCAAGAGCTCATAGAGCTATTAAGTGGCATCCTCACATTCAACATGTAGACAAGGATCTAATAGTGTTAGTCTTAGGTGGACATTTTAACAAAGCTCAATGCAAATGTAAAAGTGATAAGTGCCAATCCCACAAATCATGATTAAGGCTCAAACATATTTCAAATATCTAAAGGTACAAATGAAGAATTGATAGTTTAATGGGGCTAGAGATCTAACAAGAGGATTCCATGTGGCATGACACTACTTGAGTGATGAAAAGAGCCCAAATCTCACAAGATGTTACCACATGGCATAATTTCGTGAGGTCGGAGATGAAGATCAACCACCCATGATGAGGTCAAGGCTCGACCACTTCTTAAATGATTGATGGTGCGTATTTGATCCAATTTCTAGAATGCATAAGAAGGAGACAAGTATGCAAGTGAGTTTGTGATGGCCACCAAAAAGACATGTATCTAGGAAGAGTCCCAAATGCTTCTAAGAATAACAAATGGCACTCCTACAACCAACCAAATGGAAGGGCCCTACTCAAGAACTCATAATATATAGAAAGGTGCCACATGGCACACTATGAATGAATCATCACACCATGATGTATCCTGAGTGCCTGAGACTAGTTAGAAAGTGACACATGTCTAGATTGGAGCTAGTTAAGTAACTTAGTTAATTTTAAATTCTATGAATGCTTAGTTAGATCTAATATTATGTGCCACATGTCAATATATTTTAATCTTTAGTTTTAAAGCTAAAATTGATGGTTCCTTCATGGATGGATAAGAGTTAAAAGCATAGAAGAGGGTCTATGGGCCATTCCAAAGCATATTTTCCAAATGGACATGGATCATTCTCTACTTATACCACAACCAGAACATTCTCATGCCATCATTGCAGGAGCAAGTTGTTCTATGGTGTGCATAAAAGGAAAGGAAGCTATCTTGGAGGTTCTAGCTGTGCAAGCAAGTGGTCAAGGTCTCTTCAAGTAGTTACACAAGAGGATAAATATTTTTTGGATTCTACCATAGAATTTCACCTTCTAGAGCATGTAAATAGACATTTCAAGTCAATAAATCAAAGGGTTTGTTGCAAATATTCATCATTCGATTAATGATTTATCTCACAAATGGATGAAGATTTCAAGTGTGGTATGTAATATTTTTCAACTAGGAGCATCTTGGTAGAATTTGGAGGCTTGCTTTCCAATTTTACAAATTGCAACCCACAGTCCCAGATTTGAAAAGGGTAAAAAGTGTATAAATAGAGGGTTTATCTTGTATTATTCAATTGTTGTTGATTGTTTATTTTATCTAAGTCTACATTCTAAAAAAAAATTGGGATCAACTGTTATGTGTAGATCTTCTCTCCCTTGCTAAGGTGGTTGCAAGTGTACAACCATTAGCAAGCTCTGAGAGCATGTTTATGTCTCCCCTATCCAACATGGATAAATCTCACATGCTTGTCCCCATGGAAATAATTTGAAACATTGGTGTATGTAATATTTTATTTCAAGTTAACTGGAAAATACTTGTGATTCTTTATTTTATCCTATTTATGAAATACATTGAGATGTTTTACATGCTATGTTGAATGGATTTCTAGCTTTGTGATTATGTATGGTTGTCATCATAGGCATAGATCTAGGTTATAAACCCCTTTTTGAATAGATATTTGGAAATATTTTGTTGAATACCTCATTAGGACACCGTGGGATCATGAATTTAGTAGAAGAAAGTATTTGAGATTCTAGTTTCAGTGTATGTTTTAGGGTTTCATGGATCATTTGGGAATTTGCATTATATTGGCACGAATGGATGCAAATTTGTCCTTGTATTTTCCATGGCTTGCATTTAGTTTTCCTACATCTTTGCAATAGGTGAAGTCATATATATTGAAAGAAACCATATTGTTTAAAAAAAACCACCAGCACACCACCCATTTATATTATTAACAATTTGTCCTACCCTATCCTACCATGCAAATAATACACACTTATTGCATATCATAAGTGTTATTTGCCTACAAATGCATATGATCTTGCTTATGTAACATGCATTTGCATATGGTGTTTTAAATATTAACATATCAGTCTTTCATCCAACCCTATTGTTAAATAATATTTATAATGAAGATTGCAAGAACTTATATATTTGTCTTTAGTAGCTTATATGTCATCTAGAAAATTTGTTCATTCCATGTGACAACCCTTTCCTAGTGGATTGAACAAGTTTGGTTGTGCCCTAGTCATGTTTGTATTTTTTTATGCCAAATATCCCCATGAAATTTAAATTGTATAATCTCTCTGTGTTGAGAAGCTACCCCATATGTAATTTCACCTTGGTTCAGGTAGAGCCAAAAGTAGCATGGAGCTGATCATACCCTTTGTTGGTGCCTCTTAGTCATTTTTTTGCGTTTAATCCATTCTAGATGCCAAACAATTCCTTGACTATAATGAAATACTAGTGGCTCTTTCATCTTTGTTAGCCATTTTCTTCAAGTGTGTAAGATCGAGTGATAGAGGTGTACCTGAGAACCAACACTTTATTATCAGTGTAATTGGGGACTCGATTGAAGTCCTGGTTACTTATGTTACCGAGGAATCTTGTAGAGAATTGTAAGTAATTTGTTTAAAAACTTATCTTCTTCTTATTTGATACATTTGGACTATCTTGGTTGTCAACACTTCATCACTCCATTGGGAACCGACCAGGAATTGAAATATTTGACAATTTGACTTCTACTACATTTATTACAAAAGATTGTTAAGTTGCATGTTGGAAGTTATTTTTTCCCTTCTGAACATAATTTTTAAAATTTTAGTGTCTTTACCCCTTGTCCCATCATCAAATTCATAAAAATATGTTTTGAGAATGTATCACAATAATGTGTTAGCTATTATATTCTAGAATTTTGATTCTAGTGGTGACTCCAATTTTATCAACTGGTTTCAAGGAAGATCAATGCCTATTTTGAATATCTCAATTTTTATATTTAAGTGTTCATTGTTTCAATTGAAAATATTGAAGGACTAAGAACATCTTCCAAAGGTGACTCATCTAAGAAACTTGGTTCACCCTTAAGTAGTCATCAAAGAAGAGGGAGTCAAGTTTGGAGGCATATTCAAGGGCAAAGTTTGGCTACTAAATAATATCTAGATTTCCAAGATCTTGATAATATTGAGATTTTTGTTGAACTCCCCATTATTGAGGACTTTCATATCTCTTTTAGTCACTCTGAAACATATGGTCTCTCCTTCTCAACCAGCAGAATCCCCTCTTAAGATTGATCCACTAAGACCACCTTATTCACCCCCTCACAACCCTTTTCTAGTTGTTCTTGAACCTCCAATTGAAAAAATCATGAGTCATAGGGACTTAGATGAGGATGAATGTCATACATTCCACATTCCTAAATTTAGGCCTATCATTTTTGATAACATGGAATGTCATCCTAATGAACTGCCAAACGAAATAAGGAAATGCCTTCCAAAATTCCAAGGGAATATTATAGTGAATGATGATTAGCACCTGAGGGTTTTTCATAATATTATTGAAGATTATAAGTTTGAGCATGAGGATATGTGAATTAAGTTGTTTATACATGCACTAGAGGAATATGCACATGAATAGTTTAAATCTATTCCCCATTGATGCATTAATTCATGCGAAGAAATGAAGAATGTCTAAAAAATTTAGTATGGTGATAGAGTTGATCCAAGGTTTATTTTGGCTAAGTTTGAGAACATAAATAAGAATCCTAACAAGTGTGTGCAAGACTTCAATACCTGTTTCAACAAAGCTATGATTAAAATGACTAAGAACATCAGGGCTAGTGATACAACATGCTTGATAAAATATTATGATGTCTTTGATAAGAAGTCTATGTATTACTTATGGGACAAGGCTAATGGAAAATCCCATGAACAAGTAGGCTATGTAAAATTGGTCAATCTAAAAAAAAACATTGTCCACAAAGATAACCAACCTTGAGGAAATGGTTAAGACTTTAGCTTCTGCTATCAAAGAAATGTCTTATAGGCTTGTCAGTACTGAGAAAGGGATCCCTCATGTGTCTAAAAATAAAGACAGGGATCCAAATCCTACTCAAGAACAAATGGGGTCTACTTTCCATAATTGAGATAATGATAGAGGGAAGAGGCCTGCACGAGATGAAAGAACATATGGACATCAAAATGGAGGGGCTATGAAAGAAGTACTTGATCTATTAAATTCCAATGTGAATATGGTAGGTTATGACATTGCTATTTATTGGTGTGACAAGTGCTTCCTTCCACATTTTCCATGTGATACAGTTGAACTGATTGATGAAGATGTGGATGAACCTCATTTTGCATCATTTGGTAATGAAATTATGATGTTCAATTGTCAAAGTCCCCAAAGCAAGACATCTATCTCCTCAAAATTGATGAGTTTTGTTACTATTGATCAATTTTGGAGTGTGGTACAAAAGGTATGTGTCCCAACTTATGAATTTTCATGAGA
Organism: Torreya grandis; assembly: GCA_037957365.1. Classification (NCBI taxonomy): domain Eukaryota; kingdom Viridiplantae; phylum Streptophyta; class Pinopsida; order Cupressales; family Taxaceae; genus Torreya; species Torreya grandis. The sequence continues at coordinate 794,704 of JARHVA010006523.1, read as the reverse complement.
GGTTAATATGGCACAAGCATATGAATTACTCATTCATGATTTCAACTTTTAGAGATTAATGATGAATAAAAAATATGAGGGGGGAATTACGTCAGTTGAGGATAGGTAGTTGTTGATCAATGTAGTAATTGCCCAAGAGAAGGAACACTACTTGAGAATTAGGAAACCAATTTTTGTTCTTCACGACACTACCCCTATGAATCTAAACATATGGGATGCAAGTAAGGAAGCTAATGAAAATACCATAGTTCCTAATACTTTGAAATTATTACCCATTTCGTAAGTTGCTAAGCCTATAGGTGCTCCCATCAGAAATAAAGTACATTTGTTATCTAGTATTCCTAAGGGTGCAAATGATGTTAAACAAAATCCACATTTGAAGGCTACTACTAAACATGCAAATCCATCCCATATTACTACACTTCAAACAATAAGTGATGGCATCCTAGCTAAAGGTGTGGTTATCCTTCTACCAAATACTCCTCTTCCTATGTATAACATATGTGATATGGCCCAAGTGTTGATGAGCTTAAAATCACCATGCCACATGTTGAATTATTAAGAATACCTGAGCATAAGAAGAGGGCATTTGAATACTTGGAATTTTTTGAGAAGTTAGTTGCAAATGAAATTGATTTACACTAAACACCCTCAAAAAGTGATGAAGAATCTAAAGAGGTTGTTGAACTCACTTCAAAAGTCTATTTGGGGACTACATTAGTAACGAGTTAGCTGAATGTGGATCCATTTTATATAACCCTATATATCAATGATCTTGTTATCTACAATTGCATGTTTAATTCTAGTGCTTCTTGTAACATAACACCCCTAGGTGTCTTAAATGATCTCAGAGCTAAGATTACATTAGCCTTTGGTATGTGTTATGCTATAGACTCACAAGATGTTCCAATTGTTGGACAAGTCAAGGGGTTAGTATTATAACTGGTAGTGCATATAGGTACGTATTTGAATATGGACATGGTAGTTATGTACTACCCACCTAATTATGGGATGTTGATGTCACGTAAATAGGTTACTAGTATGGATTGAAGTGTACAAATGGACCTTTCCTATACCTCCATTCCATTAGAGGGTAAGATAATTAAACATTATAGAGAGACAAAGATGCTACATGTAATTGTATATCCAAAACATACTCAAAATGAATTATTGTACATAGACATATGGCTTGGCAACTTCATTGAGAATGTTGACACTAATGAACAACTTACTGCTTTTGATGTTGGACTTGGCAGCAAAAATGTAGTTTGGAAGGTGTGTTTTGATGGGGCTTGTTCCAATCTTGAAAATGGAGCAGGGGTTGCATTATATGCCCCAATGGTAAGTGTTTCAACTTTTCTTTTCAATTGTCCTTTAAGTGCACTAATAATACCACTAAGTATGAGACACTCTTGCTTGGTTTATGGATTTCCCATGAACATAGAATTAAAATATTGATTTCCAAGGGTAATTCTGAGCTCGTGGTAAAGAAAGTATGTAATGACTACTCCATGAAAAACAAAAGGCTGAAATAATATCAGAGTGTTGTCTGGGATTTATTTAAATTATTTGATGCATTCAATATTTGTTATCATGATAGAAGTTTCAATGAAGAAACTAATAGACTTGTAGGGTTAGGTGGTCTATTTGACATTGCAAATACAAGCCCTCATTGTTAGTATCAAGTGGATGTGATTTTTAGGCCCTCAATCTTAGATAATGTTCATCACTAGTAGGTGTTTGATGATGATGAAAAAATTAAGAGGTTTCTAAATTATTAAGCTAAGTTCCATGATTGACTTATAGACTTAGAATCTATGGTTCAGGTTTGTGATGGAAAAAAACATGTTTAAGCAGGGCATTATCTAGTTGAATACAAATACACTCCCTAGAGGATTGGTAAGTTTAGAAGTATATTTTGATGGAGCAGATAAAATCAAGACTCAAGACTCATTCATTTCAAAGGATGTGACTAAGTGTAATTTGGGTTCTCATGAGAATCTAAGAAAGGTTTGGTTGGGTACTCACCTAAGTGTAGCTGAGAAGCAAGTTTACATGTAGCTACTAATAAATTACAAGGATTTTTTTCATGGTTTTATTCTAAGTGAAAGTGTATAGGGAAGACTTATTCCAATATGTCATCTCATTGTAGCCTGATAGTAAGCCTTTCAAGTGGAAATAGAGACCTATTAACCCCATCTTCGCCACTAAGATGTGGGATGAGTTAAAGAAGCTAAGGGATGGTAGTATCATTCAGCTCATTGGGTATTCATCATGAGTTGTAACTTTAGTCCCTACAATAAAGAAAAATTGTGGCATTTGCTTGTGTGTGCATTTATAAAATTTGAATAAAGATTATTTAAAAGATAATTATCCCTTGATCAATATGGATAATGTATTACAAAGTGTTACAGGATCAAAGATGTTAGCTACTTTAGATGGCTTCTCAAAATATAACTAGGTTGTTGTGAAGGAATCTGAGAGATAGAAGACCACATTTACAATGCCTTGGGGCACATATGTATATATGAGGATGCCTTTTAGTTTAATGAATGATGGTATAATGTTTTAGTGAGCTATAGACATTGGCTTTTTAGGGATGATTAATAATTTTATAGTTGTGTATTAGGATGATATTACTGTGTACTCCAAGACTAGAGAAGGACATTTAGAGCATCTAGAGAAAGCGTTGATTAGATGGAGGGAGTTTGGAAGTTTTCTCAATCCAAAGAAATGGCACTTAGAAGTACAAAATCCCAATTTTTTAGGACATATAGTTTCAAAGGATGGTGTCATGATTGACCTTGAAAGGGAAGAAGCCATTGAAAAAGTGCCCATCCCATAATCCAATAAGGGAATTTAGTCCTTCTATAGACAAATTATTTTTGTAAGGAGGTTTGTGTCCAACTTTGTAGAGATCACTCTACCTATTACTTCCATGTTGAAGAAGGACCATACCATCAAGTGGGAGGAGAGGGTTGTGCATGCATTCAATGACATCAAAGGAGCTTTAAAGTGTGCTCCTATTTTGGCTAGTCCTTATTACACTAAGCCATTTTAAATATTATTTTTTGCATCATATAATACCATTGCCACTATCCCTTTACAAAAGAATGAAGCTAGTCACAGGCATCCTATAGCTTTCTTTATCGAATTTATTGAAGGTGATGAGCTGAATTACACCATGATGAAAAAATAGGCCTTCCCTCTTTTAAAGGCCTTTAATGTTTTCAAACTTTATATTCTAAGTTCACAAAGTGTTTATTATGTTCCACATACCATGGTGAGGGACATTTTTACTTAAAATGAAGTATCCTGTAAGAGATGCAGGTGGGTTAACAAGTTGCAAGTGTAGGACATGGATATTCAAAACACCATGTTAGTGTGAGGGATGGGTCTAGCCAAGTTCATGGCTGAGACCAATTTTAAAGTCGTGGAGGTAAATATTATTATTTTCAATGTTGATGATTCCTTATGTTAATTTATCATGTCTCCATGGTATAAAAACATTGTCTATTACTTGAAAAATATGAATTGTCCCCCTAAAATAGACAAAAATCTAAGGAGGAATCTTAAGCTTGTTCCCCAAAAGTACCTCTTGACTAAAAATGGACTTGCATGGAAGAATTTAGATGGGATTCTCCTAAGAAGCATGTTAGAAAAACAAACTACTAACCTAATTGAATATTTTCATAGTGGAGTATGTGGTGGTAATTTTGAACCTAAAGTCATTGATCATAAAGCTTTGAGAGTTGGTTATTGGTGGCCATCACTATTTAAGGATGTTGATCAGAAATTTAGAAAGTGTGAGAAGTGTTAGCACTTTTCTGAGAGGATGAAAGCTTTGAGTTCTCTTCCCTTGTAGCCTTGTGATGACTGAAGGCGAACTCAAATAATGGGAGATGGATTTCATTTCATAAATTTTTGATTCATCAATCATTGGACATAGATGAATACTATTTTCAACTATCTACTTCACAAAATGGGTTGAAGTGGTCCATACAAATAAGGCTACACATCAGGTGGTTATGGATTTTTTGTTAAATCAGATTATTTGTAGATTTGGTGTGCTTGTCAAAATTATTATTGATAATGTCATGAGTTTCAAAGCTAAACCTTTGATGACATTATGTAAAGAGTAAGGTATTGAATTGACCTATGCTTTCAATTACAACCCTCAAGGAAATGGGCAAGCAAAATCTAGTAATAATAACTTTCTTAAAATCATTAGACTAACTTTGGAAGCAAATAAGAAGAAGTGTGGTAAATAGTTGAAGTTTGCTTTTTGGGCTGATAGGATCATGCCTAACAGAGCTATAGGCAAAATCTATTTTCAGCTTGTCTATGGAGCTCAATTAGTTTTGCCTATGAATTTGGAGTTTCTAACCTACCATCTCATGTAGCATCTAGAAGATGATGAGAAAATTAACCACTATTAAATTAGGATGAACTAAATTATTGATATTGATGAAATTTGAAGGCAAGATCATGAAAGGCACCTCAAATTTAAGGAAAAGTTGAAAAATAAATTTGATATGAAGGTCACTCCAAAAACCTTCTAAGTAGGTGATCTACTTCTACTCTAGGATAGTAGCCATGAGGAAAAAGGTAAACATGGAAAAGTTGATGCTTTATTGATGGGTCCTTATTTCATTTCATTTTATATGGGAACACACTTTCTCTATGAGAGACTTGGATGGTAAAACATTGGAGTTGCCAATAAATGGAAAATATGTAAAACACTTCCTTGATTGAGTTTACAACTATGTTTATAATTGTATATTGTATAGTATTTTTATTTTGTTGCTTTTTAACCCTTTATTTTAGGAGTTACTTATACAGTTTCCTTTTGTGTTTTTGTTGTGTGTTCATTATCATATCCTCCTAATCTATTTTATCAATCTACCTTGTTGTGTTGATCCTTCATGGGTTTGTATTGATATAAATTGACTAAGTCTTGAATCCATGGCCCAATGGATTGGTACTTGGTCTTACATTCTATGGTTCTTTGCACACCTATAGGGCGTGTACATTCCTGAGTGAGAGCCAATATTAGTGCCTAAAATTACACTAAAGTAATTTAGACCTTTTTAAGTATAAATGCCTAATTTTTTTAGCCGACTTCTTGTTTCAAGTATTCATCAGATGTCAATTATCCTATAGTAGTCTATCAAAATCCAAGTTGAGTCATGTTTAAGCATCTCAAAACCCTTGTTCCAATTTCCCTATCTTAGGCCCTTTGATAAAAATTTAGATTTGGTAGGAACAATTTACGTAGGAATGCTTAAAAATATCCCAAGGACTTGGTTTAATTTTTATACTAAGGTTCAGTCATGTTTATTAACATGACCAAACCTTAGTCAAAATTCATATTTGGTCCTTTTATATCCCATGGCCCTTGATCCCTTTTATCTATTATCATGGTATATCATGTGATTGGTCTTTTTGTTAAAAACTTATCTCAAACTCTTATCCTAAAGCTTCTATCATATATAAAAAATATTAGAATAAAAATTTATATTAAGTTATTTATTCACCAAACTATGACTTCATTATTTTCATTATTAACCTAGATATAATAACAACTGACCTAATGTATCACAATCTAATGATGCACATTCACTCAAGATGATCAAACAATGTGAGATCAAAGTTGAAATGTCAAAGGTTATGAAAGCACCACAAGAGTGACAAGTGCCACCATCTCAGTGGGAAGTACAAAGATCTAATGGCACATGACAAAGTCAACATGTCAACAGACCTATGGATGGATATGAGAATGATAAGTGGTACCATGTTGGGGTGCTCAAGAGGTAGATCAATGGTTCATAAACCCTTTCATAAGTCAATAACTCAAAAATCTTGTGATTAAGTGTAGAGATGATGCATGTCATAACCACGGTGAATAGAACAAAGATCATCCAATAATGTTTGACCTCCCAAATTTTAATTTGATTATGTAAGGTGTTGAGTTGTGGAGCTAAAAGCTTCAACTCTTTGCAAACAGAAGGAACAAGAAGGTTGCTGAGTTCTAGGAGAACCAGCGTCGATAGCAGGACCGACGTCGGTCATGACCAGTGCAAAATGCCACCGGCGACGGCAGGGAGTCGGCCGACATCGATAGAACCAGACTAGCAGGGACCGACGTCGGTCGCCTGTGTGTTCCAGAACTGCTCGTTACATGGATAGTTAGTTAAGTGAACGAAGTGTTTGCATGTAAAGGCCAGTTAGAGTCTTTGGCTATGAGGATAATTGTCTAAATTAAGAGTCTAAGTTATTGTTTGAGTTAGGGATCTATTTATAGACCCATTGGCATGTATTGTAATTAAGGGATGAGATAGAAAGGAAGGCAAGCAAGTTGCTTCCATTGTAAGATCATTGAGTTCCAGGTTGTTGCAAGCTCATAGGGGATCTACATGTGAGTATGGTCTGTTGAATTGCAGGTTGCAGGTTCATGGGAGATCAACTTGAAGTACTATTGAGTGCTTGGTGAACTGGCAGGGTTATTACTGACTAGTTGGAGAGGTGAACACCAATTCTGTTTGTGAGTTGGTTGTTGGGACCATTTTTTGTGTAGGAGAGTGTTGTGTGAGAAGAATTACTGTACACTTGAGGTGTGGCAAACCTCTGTAAGGTGAAAGAGTGTGGCGGCTCTTTGTTGTATTCTTTTCTGTAAAGTGTTAATATAAGATAGTGTATTGTCTCTCATATTCTGTGCTATTGGTGAATTCTAGTTACTTGTGCTTCTGGTTATTTCCGCATATTTAATTGCTTATATTTTGGTAATCATACTGTGCTCTTTCTGAGGAGCAAGATCCAACAAGAGGAATCAGAATAGGTGTGTTTGTTATTGGACTTCCCTGACAAGTGGTATCAGAGCTGTTGGTTGGGATACTAACAGATTGGATTAGATCTGGTTAGTGTGTTTTGATTACAGGTACTCACAGGGTTTTTGTTTGAGTGGGAGTTGAGCAATGACAGAAGACAGTAAGCTACGGATGGAAAAGTTTAATGGCAAGAACTACCAATTGTGGAGGATGCAGATTGAGGATTATCTGTATCAAAAAGATTTGTACTTACCATTGGGAGGGGTTAACTGCAAACCCTCGGATATGAAAGATGAAGAATGGGAGGTTCTTGATCGAAAGGCTCTGGGATCTATTAGATTGAGTCTTGCATCATCTATGATTTCCAGCTTATCACAGTGTAAGACAACGGTGGAGTTGATGGAATCTTTGGCAAATTTATATGAAAAACCCTCAGCTTCTAATAAGGTATTTCTTATGAAGCGTTTATTTAATTTGCAAATGTTGGAAGGTGGATCTGTTCATAGCCATCTTAGTGATTTCCATGGTTTAGTAAACCAGCTAAGTTCAGTCAATATTGTATTTGATGATGAAATTAGAGCTCTCTTAATCTTGTGTTCATTACCCGAAAGTTGGGAAGGTTTGGTAATGGCAGTTTTTAATACTGTGTCTCCTTCAAAAGTCTTAAAAGTGGATGATGTTGTAAGTGTGATCTTGAATGAAGAGATACGCAGGAATAGCACAGGTGAATCATCAAGAAATGCTTTGAGTGTTGAAGGCAGAGGAAGGCAAAGAGAAAAGATAGAGCATGGGAGATCAAGGTCCAAGACAGGCAGAAGATCCAAGTCCAGGTATGGCAGAATAACCTGCTGGAAGTGTGGAAAGCAAGGGCACTTAAAGAGAGATTGCAAATCGGGTACAAATCAGCATGAAGAACATGAAGAAGAAGAAGTAGATGTTGCAGATTATGTAGCACGGGATGCTCTGGTATGTTCTTTGGATAAAGTAGAATCTTGGGTTTTAGATTCTGGTGCCTCTTTTCATGCATCCCCACATAGGGAATTTTTTCATGAGTATGTCCAGGGAGATTTTGGAGAAATTTATGTAGGGGATGGTAAGCCTTGTTAGATTGTTGGCAAAGGGAAAGTGAAGCTGAAACTGCAGACAGGTAACACATGGGTGTTAAAAGAGGTCATGCACGTCCCAACTCTAGAGCAAAATTTGATTTCTATCAGAAGTTTGGGTGATGAGGGTTGCACAGTAACTCTCACAGCAGACTCTTGGAAGGTTACCAATGGTACACTTATTGTAGCTAGAGGTAAGAAAGTAGGTACGCTTTATCTATCTACTTGTACTACTGATTCTCTTTTTGGGTTTTCTACTTCTGTTGTAGATTCAAAGATGTGGCTTGATAGGCTTGGTCACATAGATAAGAAGGAGATGCTTGTTCTTGAGTCAAAGGATATGCTTTCAGATTTGGAAGGTATGGATCGTGGTTTCTGTATGCAGAAGAAGAAGGTAACGTTTCTTGAGGAATTCGATGTTAGTGACAAGAACAGGAAAGCCTTGGTTTTCAAGGAGAAGGTGACGGACAGAGTTCAGCACAAGATGCAGAAGAATTCTGAGCAGAGCAAGGGTGATTTGGACAAGGATTTGATCCAAAAAGAGCTCACGAGAAAAAGTCAGGTCTCACAAGAAAAACACAGAGACCGACGTTGGCAGAAAAACTGGCGTCGGCGTCCAGATAGGGACCGACGTCAGCTATGTGTAGACTGACGTTGGTGACTCAGGGCAGATATCGACCAGCATCAGCCAGGGGAAATCGACGTCGACAAGGTGGCAGTCTCAGGAAACTGACTTCGGTCATTTGCAGACTGAGACGTGATCGGCATCGATTACTGAGACAAATTTTGGGTGGACAACAAGCTGTCATGGAGTCTCAAGCACCCTTATGGAGGATTGAAGGTGTAAGTAAGTTCTTAAATTTGTCATTTCCCTTCTTTACACTACTTGTTTCTCACTTATGGCATAGGACCAGGAAGTTATTGAAGAAGCAGAACAGGTAGATCCAGGAAACAGTGGGAGCTTGGCATGGATGAGGATGTGATTCCTTAGAGGAGAACCAAACAGGTGTTTTGGGTAGAGTGGCCAGCTGGAAGTAAGCACTGAGAGACGAATGGATGTTCAGGATAAAGAAGAGCGGAAATGGATACATGAGATGGAAGATCAGGGTATATGGTCTTGTATTAACTGCAGGGCAATGGAGGTTTGATCATTGTGTTTCTCTTTACCAGGTTGGATAATATTAGCTACATTATCCTATTACTGTATGATGTTCTTGTTGCAGGGTTACATGTACAGGTATTGCTGAACTAAAGGTAAAGCTAGTTCAGGTGTTTGTCATGGAGAATCTGGGAGCAGCAAGATTCTTTGGCATGAGTGTGTTCTAGAGACATGGTAGGTCATATGTTGACTTTGTTTTAGGATGATTGTGTGAAACTGGTAAGCACGCCGATGGTCGGACAGTTCTATGAACAGGTGTCTTGATTCACATAATGAGGTTGAGTGCATGGTATGTACTAAACCTAAATTTTCCCAAGCAGTGGGAGTTGTCACAAGGTGGAGCCAATCCGAGAGAGAACCATTGGAAGGTAGTTCAGTGGATTCTTACAGGGACTAGCAGCAGGTGCACATGTTATGCAGGTTCAGGTTATTTTCTACATGGTTTGTAGATGTGGATGTGGCAGGTGATTTGGATGACAGGTTTTGCACTACAGGTTTGTGGTGGTTGGTCTTCAAGAGTGATCTTGAGGAGGGATACAAAGCCAAGGGAACAAACTAGACTAAGTACAGGTATAGGTATAGGTACAGGTACAGGTTGCAGCTGTTTATCTCTAAGTGGGAGATTGTTGAGTTGTGGAGCTAAAAGCTTCAACTCTTTGCAAACAGAAGGAACAAGAAGGTTTTTGAGTTCCAGGAGAACCGGCGTCGACAGCAGGACTGACGTCGGTCGTGACCAGTGCAGAATGCCACCAGCGACGGCAGGGAGTCGGCTGACATCGACAAAACTAGACTAGTAGGGACCGACGTTGGTTGCCTGCATGTTCCAAAACTGCTCGTTACATGGACAGTTAGTTAAGTGAACGAAGTGTTTGCATGTAAAGGCCAGTTAGAGTCTTTGGATGCAAGGATAATTGTCTAAATTAAGAGTCTAAGTTATTGTTTGAGTTAGGGATCTATTTATAGACCCATTGGCATGTATTGTAATTAAGGGATGAGATAGAAAGGAAGGCAAGCAAGTTGCTTCCATTGTAAGATCATTGAGTTGCAGGTTGTTGCAATCTCATAGGGGATCTACATGTGAGTATGGTCTATTGAATTGCAGGTTGCAGGTTCATGGGAGATCAACTTGAAGTACTATTGAGTGCTTGGTGAACTGGCAGGGTTATTACTGACTAGTTGGAGAGGTGAACACCAATTCTATTTGTGAGTTGGTTGTTGGGACCATTTTTTGTGTAGGAGAGTGTTGTGTGAGAAGAATTACTGTACACTTGAGGTGTGGCAAACCTATGTAAGGTGAAAGAGTGTGGCGGCTCTTTGTTGTATTCTTTTCTGTAAAGTGTTAATACAAGATATTGTATTGTCTCTCATATTCTGTGCTATTGGTGAATTCTAGTTACTTGTGCTTCTGGTTATTTCCGCATATTTAATTGCTTATATTTTGGTAATCATACTGTGCTCTATCTGAGGAGCAAGATCCAACAAGAGGAATCAAAACAAGTGTGTTTGTTCTTGGACTTCCCTGACATAAGGTAAAGTAGAACTTTTCAAATAACTCAAGCAAAATGAGAAGCCACCAAGTGGCATGATCCTGCTAAAGACTAACTATGAAGATTATAGAAAGCTCATGGGTTGTCAAAGTGGCATGATCTTGGGGGTCTTAATAGAGATATATTGTCTCGTAATAAAATCTAATGCTGAAGGGACACTGAGAGCCCACAAAGCTGCCAAGTGGCATGGTTGCATTCATCATGCAGACAAGGATTTGATAGTGTTAGTATTAGGTGGACATTTTAATAGATCTCAAATCAAATACAAAAGTAACAAGTGTCAATACCATAGATAACTATTAATTCTCAATAATATTTCAAAGATCCAATGGTATTAGTGAATATTTTATAGTTCAATGTGGACAGAGATCTAATAAAAGGCTTCCACATGGCGCAAGAGTGTTTGAATGATGAAAAGAGGCCAAATCTAATGAGATGCTACCATGTGGCATAATTTTGATATCTAAAAGATGAATATCAATGGCCCAAAATGAATTCAAGTCCTAAATACTTTTTAAAATATTGATGGTTCATATTTGATCTAGTCTCTAGATTGCATAAGAAGTCAATAAGTGACCAAGCAATGTTACGATGGCTAGTGAAAAGACACCTACCTAGAGAGGGTCTCAGTTTCTTTTAAGAATGATAAATGGCACTCCTAAAACCAACTAGATGGAATGGCCCTACATGCGAACTCACAATAAATATAAAGGTTCCACATGGCACACTATGAATGGGTCATCACATCAAGATGTATCCAAAGTGCCTATGACCAGTCAAAAAGTGACACATGTGAAAATTGGACCCAATTAGGAAACTTAGTCACTTTTAAACTCTATGAATGCTTAGTTGGATCTGATATGGCATGTCACATGCCAATATATGTCAATCTTTGGTTTTAAAGATAGAATTGATGGTTTTTTCATGGATGGACAAGAGTTTAAAGTGTTGAAGAGGGTCCATGGGCCATTCCAAAGCATATTTTCCAAATGGCCATGGATCGTTTTCTTCTTCTACCATAACTAGATAATTCTCATGCCATCATTGAAAGAGAAGGTTATTCTATGGTGTGTATAAGAGGAAAGATAGTTGTCTAGGAGGTTCCAACTATGCAATAAAGTGGTTAAGGGAATCTCCAAGTAGTTACACATGAGGATAAAGTTTGTTGGACCTCCACAATAGAATTTCACCTTCTAAATCATGTAAAGAGGCATCTCTAATCAAGATATCAAAGGGTTTTTTGTGAATCTTTATCATTCCTTGTAGAGATAGTTAGAAAAATGATTTTTATTTCAAATGGATGATGATTTCAAGTCTGGTAAGTAATATTTCTCATCTAGGAGCATCTTCACAGAATTTGAAGGGATCCTTTACAAATTTACAAATTGAAACCCATAGTCCCAAATTTCAAAAGTGTAAAAAGTGTATAAATAGAATGTTTTTCCTTTATTATTTGGTTTTTCTTTCTTTCTCTAAGTCTAAGCCCTACAAAAAATATTGGGATCAACTACTATGTGTCAATATTTTCTCCCTTGATAAGGTGGTTGTAAGTGTTTAGACAATACCAAGCTCTGACAACATGTTTATATGTCCCCTTTCCAACATGGAGAAATACCACCATGCTTTTCTCCACGGTTGTATTTGGAAACATTGGTATATGTAAGATTTTATTTCAAGTTAATGGAAAATACTTGTGATTCTTTAATGTGTAATGTTAATGAAATGTAGTGAGATGTTTTACATGTTATGTTGATTGGACGTGTAGATTTGAGTTTATGTATGGTTGTCATCTTAGGCATAGATTTGGGTTATAAACCACTTTTCTCATAGATATTTGGAAATATTTTATTGAACACCTCATTAGGATACCCTAGGTTCATGAATATAGAGAGATAAAGTAGTTGAGGATCTAGTTTCAATGTGTGTTCTAGGGTTTTAAGGATCATTTGGGAATTTGTATTCTATTAGCACTAATGGATGCAAATTTATCCTTGTATATTTCATGGATTGAAATTTAGTTTTCCTACATATTTGTAATAGCTGAATTTATATATGTTGAAAGAGACCATATGTTTGAAAAAACCACCAGCACACCACCCCTTTCTATTATTAATAAGTTGTCCTAAATTACATATAATACACACTTGTTACGTATCATAAGTGTTATTTTCCACCAAATTCATAAGATCTTGCTTATATAACATGCATTTACATCTAGTCTTTTAAATATTAGCTTTGTAGTCTTCCATTTAGCCATGTTGTTAAAAATTATGTAGAATGGAGATTGAAATAAATTTTATATCTATCTTCAGTAGCTTATATATGATCTAGATCATTTTTTCATTCCATGTGATAACCCCTGAACAAGTCTAGTTGTGCCTTGGTCATGTTTGTGTCTCTTTTTGGAAAAAATACCCATGAAGGTTGAATTAGAAAATCTCTCCATGTGAAAAAGCTACCTCATAGGTCTTATTACCTTTGTTCATGCAAATAAAGAAGTAGTAGGGAGCTTATCATACCCTTTATCAGTGCCTCTCAATCATTTTTTACATATAGTCCATTCTAGATGCCAAACCCTTCTTTGACTGTAACTACATATTAGTGGCTTTTATTTTTTATTTACCATTTTTTTCAAGTGTGTAAGACTAAGTGGTATAGGTTATAACTAGAAACCAATAGGAGGGAGTGATTAGGGACAAACAACAATGAGAATGGAGTGAGTAGGGATGATGAGGGGTGATGAGGGAATCATTAAGGATGATAAGGGATAATTAAGGTCAATGAATGAGTGATTAGGAATGTCGAGAGAGTGACTAGGGATGATGATGGATGGTGAGACTCAATATTTACAAGGTAGTAGTGATTAGGAATCATGAATGAAGATGAATGAGTGATTAAGGATTATAATAAATGGTGAGGGCTAGTGAGGGAGTGATTATGGATGATAAAGGAATGGTTATGGATGATAGGGGATGGTGATGATCAATGAGGGATTGATTAGGAATGATAAGTGATGATAGAGTGATAGATATGATGAGGTACATTGATATTCAATGATGGAGTGATTAGGGATGATAAGTGAGTGGTTAGAGATGACGAGGGATGGTGTCATTCAATGAGGGAGTGATTAGGGATAATACATAATGATAAGAGAGTGATTATGGGTAATAATGTATGAGAAACAAGTGATTATGGATGAGGGAGGAATAATGAGTAAGTGAAATCAACACAAATTGGTCATTTAATGTGCATATGTCATCAATGTGACTTATGCTCACCCAATTTACCCACTTAGGAGTGAGTTCAAAGTGAGTGGTTTATAAAATTAAATTCTAAAGAACCTAGGACTCTTGTAAATGCCAAAAAGTAATTTTAAAGGCATAAAAACCTTTAAAATGACTATATGTTTATCCAAAATAGACATAAATTACAAAACCTATTATCTAATATCCTTGAGTTTAATATTAAAACCCTAAAAGTGCCTAAGTACTTTGTAGATTGTATTTTGAAAATATCTCCTACATCATAAGACATAAAGTTATGAGCCCAACTTTAATAGATGTGAAATGACCCTTATTTCTTATATTTAATCAAATAAATTTAAACTATAGGTCTACATTTATATTTTTACATTTACATCTTTGGTTTTATATTCCTTTTACTTAACATTTATTTTATTAAACCATCTTCTACTTCTAATAAATAATTTGTAACCTTTTTATGTAATGTGAAAGTAAAACTTATGCATTATAACTTGTGTGAACTCCTTTCACATTGTAAAAAGATATAGATACCCCTTCTAATAAATATTTTTTATGGTTTACTGCAATGTAAAGGGAACACATATGTGTTATAATATGTATGCCTTATGTTGTGTTTGAATTTATAAACCAAGGATTTTGTTGCAAAAGTGGAATGAATTTTCTAACCAAATATTAGAATATTTTCCAAGAATTGAATTAAAGGTTTAATAGATAATAAAAATTAAGGAATAATTTTACCTTAAAATGGATGCAAACCATGAAGTTGAGGTAAATTTGACAAGTGGGGAAACCACCATATAGAGAAAAACCTTACAATCTATTATAATCTTGTAAATAATGAAAGCCAGCTACAATAGCATAATATATAATAAAGATAGAAAATGACTTTAAAACAAACAAAATCCCAAGGATGTGAGAGAAAGACTATAACAATAAGAGAGTTGTGAGAGTGTAGTAACTAGCGTAGAAAATAGGGAGATGAGAGATATTATAAATGTTTAAGAGAGAAAATGAGTTACAAGTGCAAGCTCTATCATATATGTCATGTATCCCTAGTCCTTTTACAAGTTGGAAGGATGTGTGTGTCATGTGTTGGAAGAGGAGTTACATGCAAATAAATCCAAATCCAAGAAGTGGACTAAAGAGCTGAGTGATGCCTCCAAAAGTTAGAATAAAGTGCATTTATAAATACAATAAATGAGAACACACATAAGACTTAGGAAAAGCATATAAAACTTTTAGAAGGACCCAAATTAGGATTAGTTATCCAACACTCCCCCTTAAGCTTAAACTAAGGTTACAAAAGTGGAGAGCACCTTTTATAGACAAGGAAGGGATTTGATATTATACAATACTCCCCCTTAAAATAAATTTATTTCAAAAGAAATTACAAAATTTTAGAGAAAAAAGAAGAACAGAAGGTGCCATCAAAATAAACAAGGATTAAAGTGTGACCACTAATAATCCTTAATATTACACTTTAGATAATGTGGTCAATCCATAATGGAACAAAAAACAACAAAAGAATAAATGATCCACAAACCTACAAAACAAGCAAGCTAGTATCAATCTTTCAATTTAAGTGATCCATATATAAAAAATAAAATCTACATACATAATTAAATAAAAATAAATGTTAAAAGGACACGTTTGGAGCAAAGAAAAGTTCCATCACAAAGTGCATAAACCTACATGAAAATAAGTTAGTTAAAAATATTGAAACAAAACATATATGCTTTGCAACAAAAAAAAGGAATACAAAATAAAGTTTTATTTTATCATAATAGAAACAAATAAGGTGTGTCACATGTAAAAGATATTCCACATGAAGCAGTACAAGAATTATTACAATAAAATATATCAAAGTCTCTATAAGATTCATTTTCATTTTAAATCAAAATAGTTTTAGTTTTATAGATAGGAAATTTAATCATTTTCTAACAATAAAAAGCATCATGCATGTATTTACCACAAGATTTATATGGGTGCAATTTCCAACGTTTATATATGTAATGCTCATGTTTCCCATAATGTACACAAAGTTTATCCTTTTCAACCAAAGCATCACCATAAGAATAAGTATAATAAAAATAAGTTTCATTATAAGTCTTTCAATGAGGAGGATAGTAAGATGTCAAATATTTATTAGAAGAATTTAAATAATTATAGCCAAGACCTTTAGAATTTGCATTAGATTTAGGCAAAAGAGGTTCAAAAATACTATTTTTTCACTTACCAAACACACCAATAGAATATCTCATATAGTGTATGATTTTTATGTTGGGGTTGGTATAAAAATTATTTAAAAAAAATTGAGTTTATTTATACATATATTTAGATCCATCATCATTATAGATATTAATATTAGAAAAAGATGCAAATTTTTCATTTAGAGTGTCCAAAGAAGACATAGTTTGCATATATTCAATAAAATATGCTTCCAAATAATTTAGAATGTCATTTTGACATACAATTTATTCCTTAACTATTTTGGCATTTTTAAAATAAATATCTTTCCTACTTTTTAAAAAATAATAATAATGGCCAATTTAAGGACCTTGAGAGCAAAAAAGGCATATTTCACTAACATTGAAAAAACAAATGGCAAGTAGACTTAATCAATCCAATATACATTTAAAAATATTCATCTTAAAAAAAAATGAAGATTGAAATTTTCTTGTCTCATATTTTAAATCAATTATATTGTAAATATAAGTCCACACCAAAGACTTGGACTTGTTGACACATAGTCAAATCTGAGAGTTTTGACAGAAAATAACCATATTAAACATTCATCACCAAATGCACTACATATTTAAACATGAAATTCATATAATTATTAGCATGATGATGATCACAATATCTTCTTTCCAAATATTTGATTTTTATAATTTTGGGACTACTTTAAGGTTTTAATCTATGTTTATTTCTAAGTATAGTTTTTAGGACACTACATGCTACAAATATACATGCATATATATGATTTTGTATCTTTATTTTGTTTATCAAAATGAAATGTGTGTGTGTGTGTGTGTGTGTGTGTGTGTGTGTGTGTGTGTGTGTGTGTGTGTGTGTGAGTGTGTGTGTGTGTGTGTGTGTGTGTGTGTGTGTGTGTGTGTGTGTGTGTGTGTGTGTACACGTGCATGTGTGTGTGTGTGTGCATGTGTGCGTGCGTGTGTGTGGTTAAAAATTAGGCCTAATTCTACATGCATTTAAAACAAAACTATTTTTCATTTTTTGGGTTAGGAAGGGCATTGTATAACATGCTATCCATTTTTTTCTTAGTTTTTAGGATCTATTTCTTATATAATAAATTGAAAAACATTCATTTAAAAATTATAAAAAATATAGGTTAAAAACTATTATCATATATTCTAAAGTTTTAGCAAATGGTTTTAACCAATATTAAATGATGCTCAAAAAATAAGGGGTCGCATGACTAGATATCTACATTATTTTCCTTAAAAAAAAATCCTATTCAAATTTTAAATGTTTGACGTATTTATTTTTAACCTTTTTTAAAAGAAATAGTGTTTTGTAAATTATACTCAAAATTTTAAAATTTATGTTCTTATACTATCCTCTAATTTTGATCGTAGCCATCTCAAATTATCTATAAAATTTTAGATTTCTCAATTTTTATAAAAAATATGTCTATGGGTAGGCCACCTTTTGTCTACTAGCTTTATGTACGTACCCTAATCTAGATAAGTTAGAACCATAATGAGTTCATTAAAAGTGATACTAGAGTTTTTTAGTTTCATAAATCATACATCACCTATAATAGATTATGAAACCATAAAATGGGTTCAAATTGATTCCAAGGCTAGTAGGTGTGACTAGATTCGAACATACATTACACATAACATTACAAATCACACTATTGCCAATGGATCTAGATTATATTTCTATGATCAAAAGAGAATGAAGAATATGTATGCTCCCTTTATGACCTCAATGCCAATAAATTTAATTTGAAGTAAAAAAAATTATTTTCATTTTTAAAATAAATGATATTTGTTAATTGCATGAATCAATATGTACCTCATTTACTTTAAAAGTTACATATGTACATATGTACGTATGTACATATGTACATACATACATACATACATATATAATGAGCAAATATTTTGTGTCGTAATTTTTCTACAAATGATTTCTAATGTCATTCACCTATATTATCAATTGTAACTATCTTTGAAAACATGTAATTGTTCATCCTATAACTATTCTACATATGCCCATACATATGCATTCAAGTGTGTATAAATATGTATTTAGAGATTCTATAAAGTGAGTGCATATACATGTCATATTTCCCCATTATCTTTTTTTAATTTATAAATTTCTATCACATATCTTGTTTCTCAATTAATTTGAATCTTTAAAATTTCTCTTTTGTCATAAAATTTAATTTTTAAACTATTTCAAATTTGTGAAATAATGTATTTTCTCATAGAGTCATATTTTTCTATTAATGGAGGCATGGACCTATAATACAAGCCTAATATGATGCCCAACTTTTGAAATGAGGGATGTAGCCTACAAGTTACTCATCTAAAAAGAAGATATAAATGTATCATGTAATAAATGTATAATCATTTATGTGTCAACATGTGAAGAGTATATAATCATAGTAATGTAATTATAAATTTCATTAAAACATGTAATTAACATATTAAATGTGAGGTATACAAGTTTCATTTTTAGATAGATATGATAATGATACATTTAGTAAATCAACCATATTTGGATTATTATACATTGTAACAATGCATGCTATGAATCATTTCACCACTAATCATGTTCAACAAGCATGGAAACACAACATGAAATGTCACATGTAAGGTTAAATAACACATACAAGGGACATGTTAAAATGTCATGCATCCAATAAAATAACATATATATATGGCCAAGGATCATAAATAATGGACATGATCAAATATTGTACAATAAAATATTACATGTATAGTACCAAAGGCCTTAAGCAATGGACATTTTCAAATGTCTCATAAGTAAATTTTTTACAAAAACTTTTAATTACCACAAAATATAAACATATTCAAATGTTGCATAGTAAAATATTTCATACATAGGGACAACGGCCACACACAACAAGAAAGAGATGTCTAGCCTATCACACAAGAAAGTGTATATTCTATTTTGAATTGAGAAAAATCAAAACAATATATTCAAAATATTTTAATTGAAATGTGGGAATATATATATCTGATACTGAAATATAGTATACTTTAAAATATAAAAAAATTAGAAATTAGATAATAATAGTAAATAGGATTAAATATATACAAAAGTCCATAAAATATTTTGTGATTACTTTTTACGGTGAGAATAACTGAAAACTAATTGGAAAGATGAGTTTAATGTGTTATGAATGAATTAAATAATTTAAATTGAGTTTGGATAAGCTCATAGGAGGAAAATAGGGTCACACTATAGCTTTATTTTTTGATTTTGGCTATGTCCTTGCTAATTGTGTACTTGATTTTTTTAAATCTATATTTGTGTGATTATTTCGATGATTAATTATATATGATTATATACAGTGTGAAATACCTAATAAGAAAAAACCCTTGTTACTAGAGAGAAACTAAAGAGGCTATCAAATATAAAGGGCAAAATGTGTTATAGGAATAATTGTGATATCCTCAAAAAACCTATCATAATGTGAGTGCTTCCTACATAGCCCAAACGGGCCTTAATTCATTGTATATGTATCATTATTGAATATATGATCAATGTACAATCCATAGCATCTGTCTCACTAGGATTTGAGAA
>JARHVA010006523.1:767500-770000 GCA_037957365.1 Torreya grandis | reverse complement strand
TATTGAGAGGAATGTAATTAATTACTAACCTCTTTTTGCCTCTTACTTGCTCACTTCTTTTGTTCACATAGAATGCTTCACAGACCCATGGACTGCGAGAATCATGGATCAATCCCTGAGCTTTGAGCTATTTAATTTCTTGAAAGCATTCTTCTCTGAGAGATGGAGACATCCCAGAGTGATGGGCTTTGAACTGTGGTTCCTTCTGCACACCATTCTTGTCAGTAATTAACTTTAAGTCAATATGACAGACATGACTTTGTCGATGTTGGAAGGCTAAAGGGTTTTCAGAACAACAATCTTGTACAATCTTTGCAAGCACAGGTTCTACATGAGCTTGACAGAGATTAATCTTTTGAGTTAGCCATTGCAGATTTACTAGTTTTCCTTTGGCTTTTAATGGAACTTTACATTCATACCTGGTCTTTTTATAGAGGGAGTATTTGTGCGCTAGGATAATCTCATGTGGTCATGGAGAGTAATGGGGTAAAAGCAGGAGAGATTATCAGATCCAAGCATGATATCAAACATAGGCATTTCATGATGGGCAACTTTGAATTCATAGACTGTATCTCCTAAGAGAACAGGGATTTTTGCATGCCATTCAGAAATGATAGTTTTAGTATTAAAGGTAAGCTTATAAAAAGCAGGTTCCCATTTATCAGTAGGGATAGCATGATATCTCCCTAAAGATATATCAACACCAGTGTCTAGCAGGACATCTAGATTATAGGCTTTAAAACCAAGCCATTTAATACTTAATTCACAAACTGGGTTATTAGTCATATGAACAGAAACTTGATGAATATGGCTAGATTCATCAATAACCATACCAGAGGTTGGTGGATAGCTGTCTGCTAGTTGGCTTAATTCTTCTTCAAAAAGATGCTATTTTTCTTCATCTTCAGCTTCTTCTTTCATGAGCTGTTGAAGCTCTTCTTGGGCTTTGACAAGGAAATTTTAAATTAAAGAAATGCATTTGCTGTGCCATTGCCTTCTGCCTTCTTGCTCAGGAGCATAGGAGTAAGCACCTTCTGGTACCACTGTTGAAGAACTGGGTTCAGTTATATGCGGACCATGCCTGTGGCCAGTAAACTAAACTGCTTGTGCATGCTTTTATTGGCTTTGCTGAGAAAGATGCAACAAATATCTTTCTTCTGTATCAGCAATCTGTTGCTTTAAATATTTTTTCTCAGAGATCAGATAAGCAGGAGTTTGTAAATACTTATCTTTTAAATACTGCAACTGCTGAGACAAAGTGAGTGTGTCAGCAAACTGAGTTCTCAACATATTAATTTGAAATCCTATATCTGAATCATAATCAGACGATTCAGAGGCAGAACTAATGTCTTCAAAATTCATGTTAATTTGATTATCCACTTCTTCTTCACCTGAATCTTCATCCCACAAGATATCAGATTCATATTGTGGATCCATATCAGAAAGTAAAACATATTCTTCTTCATCTAGATCATGACTTTGTAAGAAATTAATTTTCTTACTATTGTCCTTTTTATTAGGACACTTACTGGCATAATGAGGGCCTTGGCAGAGAAAGCATTTGACAGAAGCTTTCTGGAATCCATGTTTTCTTTTTCTGAAAATCTTCTTCTGCTTAAAGGATTGTCCTTTAAACTTTCAAAACTTGGCTCTTGGAGACTTTGTCATTTTGGGAGAACAGCGGCAATCCTTGCCTTTGTCTTTTTTCTTTCTTTTCTCTTGATACTTTCTGTAGCTTTTAGCATCTGTACAACCAAACTGGTCAGAAAATGGCTTACAAAACTTAGCGCCTATTTTCTTATGAAAAAGCATTGTATCTTTATAAGATTTTCTCTCTGCACAGAGCTTTTCATTGATAGCTCTTATATTTTGGTTAATACGGCTAAAAGACAGTAGTAGCAATTTCAGCTCCCATTACATATTTATACTTATCAGCAAAGTACTGAGGAAAAGATTCGATATATCTAATTTTAAATGCAGGATTAAACATTTCTCCAGTAGCATAGAGTAAATGTTCCATATGACACATATATTCAGATATACGAGTCATATCACATAGCTGAGCTCTTAAAAATTTAGCTTTGCTGGCTTCTTTCTCATTGTCAATGATTCCAACAAATTCTGAATACACTGCTTCACATAGGGCGACAACAGGCTGCTCTTGGCAGAGGATGTCATCTTGGAACGGTTTGACCACAACCATCCCACCATTATTTAATAATGCCTATAAAACCATTAGATACTTGGTATGCAACATCTACAAGGTCTTTCTTTAAACCAAAAATCTGAACATTAGCCCAAGCAAGCATTGCATGAATCATTTCTTTCCTTTTAGCGGGACTTTCACAATTGAATTTCCAAAAGAAGGGCTGAAAATTCAAGGTTCTAATTTGAGATTCTAAAGGAGGCCTTTGATGTGCTGCACCTGTGGCTGAAGTTTCTCCTTCCTCAAAATAAGTGAACATTTCTGCTTCTTCTATTTTAGCCATGCCTACATGAT
>JARHVA010006523.1:695000-762500 GCA_037957365.1 Torreya grandis | reverse complement strand
TGCACACATAACAAAAATGAACAAGTATTGGTTTCATTATTGACTCTATGGTAAATTTACAATCTATAGCATCTCTCTCACCAATATTGAAGAAAATAAAGGAAGTGCCTAATAAATAGGCTCAAGAGTTTGTTTCATGCAACAACTATTTATTGCATGAAACCAATATTAGTTGATATGGAATATTTTCACTCAAAAAGTAATACATGAAAATATTATACACATAAAAAATAGTTAACTAACTCCCAATCAAGCTTAATTTCTATAATGGGTGTGAACAAGACTAAGACAAAACTAGTTTGGAAATAACCCAATCCAATAGCCAGTGTGAGCATAACCACTCCAATAGTGATCTATAATTGTGTAACTATATTAATGTAGATAGAAGATTGATTGAAATACATGAAAATTGATACCCTTGACCTATAATAAAATATATTTAGATTTGGCATATGACTGTTTGAATATAGTAGAATTGAAATATGTGAAATATGTAATCATGTAGTATCAATTGAAAAATTTAATGTATTGCTTTAAATATTTTAAAATAACATCAAGTTTTCATATGTTATATGGATATATCATTAGATCACATAATCATCAAGTGCATGATATGTATCATGGCATAAAATTAATAATGCATGATATGAATCATTGCACCATAGCAATAAAAAAAACATATAATTAATGCCATACAATGTCACATAATTTACATATAATGTCATGCATAATGCCCAAAGGCCTAAAATAAGGGACATGTGAATGTCACAAAATCATGCAAGGCTAAAAGACACATAAAAATGTCATAATGATGAGATAAATGAAAGAATTTACAAATAAGGAACACACATAATAATTAATATAAGCCTATCTTATCTTATAGTAAAGTAGGAGTGAAGCATATAGGAGATAAAAATACTTTACATCAACCATATGTATAAATGTCAGTGTTCTTAAAAATCATATTACTATAATATATGTATAGTATGAGTGATTATAAAAGCATTTGTATGGTATCTAGCTTGACATTATATAAAGGTTGTGGATAAGTACACCTCTTAAACCATGTAAAATTATGTCATGTATCACACTCAAATACCTCATGAAAAAATATGTATTTAAAAATAGAAACATACTATATACCTAACATAAAATAACTAATATATGTAAATAAGTAAGGTTTAAAAAACTTAAAATGCTTAGAGTTTCTAATTTTGAAAATTTGAAAATATTTTAGTTTTTATTTTATTTATATATATATATATATATTTTTTGAATTTTTTTTTAATTCTTTCCATATGAGAATGTTTTTGAATTTTTCCCACATTTGAGTAAAATATTTGAAAATTGTTAAGAATAAGGCTTCAAAAATGTAAAAGAATGGAAATAATTATAAAAATCCTCAACAATATGTTAAAGTATAAATCATATGCCCCTAAATTATGTGTAAATGACTCATGCGAATTTAGCTTGAATGTTTAAGATAGATATCAATGTACATGATCATCATAGACAAGAGAAATATGTGATCATGTATGTGCAATGAAAGTTATAACATAATAAGTATGTGATAATGAGCAAGAATGAGCATTGAAAGCATTTTTACAATAGTTTATTTGGATTATTATATTCCATTTGAAAATTGAAAGCGTAAGTGTCTATAGTGAAAATAAAGACAAGGAACAATGTTTGGAATGGGGATATAATAATTATAAAGGAAGTAAAAGTATAGAACTATGTACTAAGGGAAGATGTATGCAGTTTCACTAATTATATCGATCATAGGTATGCATGAATAACCTAGGGAATGATATTGAGGATTATTTTATTGTAAAGAGAAAATTCCAACAATATACGCCTTTGAATGTAGATAATCATAATGTTTTTATAATAAATATCTAAGTCACTACTCATATGCCCTTGTAAACCTATATCCTTATGTGAAATAGGAAAAAATGTAAATTCTTGTAGATGTGATGAAATTATCCAGATAACTTGTTGTGGCTTGGGAGATTAAGACATATTTTTAGGTGTCATTTTATAGTTATGAGAATGTACCATGTTATTTGTAAGTGACTAAATAATATCATGTGTAATTTTAGCATGATCTGAAGTGGATGGAGACAATGATTCCAAAATATGTTTATGTCTTTAAATAGATGGAAAAATTGATTATGTAATATACTTATGAAGATGTAGATCAGGCTCTTTAACATTTATGTAAATTATTCCACTTCAATGTTGCTCAATGATTGTGCGAGGAAACTATTAAATAGTATAAGTAAATATCATTAGTTCTTATGGATATTCATATCACATTCCTATAATTTTTACCACTTGAATATCATGAATATATTTGAGAAATCTGTGTAATATAGAAGGTAACGATCTAATACTTTGTATCGAAGGGTGTCCTGATAGCATATAAAATACCCATGTTCTTGGTAAAACTAATAATCGAGTGGACACTATGAGAGTTATCACTTGTACATATTACACTATATTCTCAAGAGTATCCTTTTTCTGACCATCAAATATTGTGAAAATTCTATAAGTATCTTTTAATGTTTTCTCTATATAACAAAGAGAGTAAAGGATTATGATGGTGTACACTTTTTCACTTGATCTAATGTCTATCATAATAATATGTATGGATTTAATGTTAACATATGTATAAATAAAGAGTGAATGCATATTTGAATCATCATAAAATAATCATTATCATCAAATGTGATCATAGGATGCAATAATTATTTTCTTGTAACCATATCAATGATACTATCAAGTGGATGTCCATATGTAAGAGGAGGATGAGTATTATATGCATGTTTTAGTTCATAATTTCTTTTTTATTTTATTAATGATTTGTAAAAGTATCTTTGTACATTTTTAGTTTTGAATTGTCATTTACTCATGTCTTAACCTCTTCAATATGTGTGCCAATATAATAAATGTTCTCATCAATAAGATCTTAAATATTTTGCATAATCATAAAACATATAAATCTATGGTAGTCATAATATACATTTCCATAAATATATTTAAATTATGGTCTAGACATATCCACTTTCATTGGTAGAGGAAGAGTGATGAGATTGCATTCAATTAGCTTTTCCAATAGTACATGAGGAGGTGATGGTAACCTTCAAAATTACCTCCTTAGTGGAGCTTATAATTGAAGATTTTCTGTTGGTTTTGAGATAAAATTAATTGTAACCTTAGCTTCAATATTTCTTTCATTTGGTTTGTTATTATAATCTATCTTTATTTTAAACTTAACATTTGAAGTAGAAGGAGCATTTGAAATATACTTAGTCGTATTCATTATGAGAAACTTGACCTCATGCTCTATGATTGTGTGACATAGTTCATCAAAATATTTGAATTCATCAAACATAATTGACTCTTAAAGTGAAGGTTATAAAATTTGATTAAGGATATATTTGAGCTCATTATCAACCATTCGATTTGTCATTTTTACTAGCATATTAGTGTATCTTAGCACATATTCATTAATTATTTCATTAGACCCTTATTTGAGATTCTAATTTTGAGAATATTTCACCAATGTTGATAAAAAAGAATGTAAAAAATTGATATGATAAAGGGTTGAAATCTTTTAGTTATTTAAGTGGGATATATTTGAAAAATATAACATATATATTTATACTTCTTGGGAAGATATTTGTCAACAATTTGTCATTCTATATATAGCATGGGAAAGTTGCATGGAAAACACATAAATGTTAAAGTAATATTATGAGCCACATAGCCAATTGGTATTAGTTAAGATGAAATTTTGGAACTAGAAACTAGGACCCCATATGGGCCTGCAAGATTCAACTATCTATAGCAAAAGGGTTATGTAACAAGAACTATGAGTCCATAGATGGGTTAGTATGAGAGATATTTTTCTCAATGTAAGACATACTAGCATGTAAATAAATAAGTGCATGATAAAGAGTAAAATTTGTATAGGTAATAATATCATATATAACATGATTAGGCATATGTATAAATACATTTCATATGCCAAGTGATGTTATTAAACTAGCGGATGATACTAATGGAGTATATATAAGAATGAATGTAATGGTAGAAGTATAAAAATTGGAAAGACTATCTTGGGACCCTTTATTTTTTTAATCTCTAGGAATATATGAGAATGAGTCAACATTTTTTGAATGTTCATGAAGATATTTAATAAAATTTTATTCATCAGTTGTAACATATTATTCCGAAGTATTGTGTTCTTAAGTTATAGTCATGATTCACCCATGAAGTGGGTGTGGTATATGTAATAAAAAATATTTCAAGGTTGCTGATTTGATACAATATATAACATATGCTTCCTTTTGTTCCCAAGTCATTTCAGATTTGATAGATTCTATTGAATAAGTATAGTGACATGATATGGTAATGCAAGAGTTTGTAATAGGAAGAACTTGGGACTGGACACTATTTAGTGTAGGTTTTTTGTTAACTTGGCATTAAATACATGTAAAAATATAATAATAACATGTTGGAAATAAATGTATTATGTGATGATAAGTTGCATAATATTATATATCATATGAAATAAATATTCACTCATTGACCCTATTTTGAATAGAATACAATTTGAATCAAGCAACCTAATGAATATGAGTACAATACAAGAAAAAATAAAATTATAAGCGTGATCTAGGAAATGGATTCAATGATTATATGAGATCTCAAATATACTTTCTCATCCATTGATCACTATCAACCAAATATTTTAGAGTACTAACTATAGAGGAAAAAAATGTTTGTATCCCACTAACCTTTTTTTAAAAGCAAAATGAGAGTAACATCCCTAGGTGATATGCTTCTCTTAGGTGCACCACAAATAAAATAGCTAAATAAAGATTTATATGGTATAAATAACGGACCCTAGGTGTTTCTGATATACTATGAGGTATACAGAAACTAAATTCCACATTTAATGTTATGCATGGTTATGAGTATTACGGTAAACCCTCCATGCCGTGATATTTATAAAATATGGAAACACATAGCCTGTAATGATAGTCATTGATTAGTTTTTAAAATACTAAAATGCATATTCTAAAATGAACATAAACAAATTAAAAAATAAAGAGAAAATAAAAGAAAAACATTTTTGTGTATAGATATTAATGAATTATAAACCAAGGTCAAAATAAAATTATTTTTGTCAAATTAATCTAAGGTCAAATAATAGTGAGTCATTATGTGTCAAATTTTATCTAAGGTTAACGACTATTTTCTTCTACTATTAGGAATTATATAAAAATAAGTATGAAATTCGAGGACAAAAATAAAACAAATAATAAAAAACATATCCAAAATAATTAGGTTCACCAGAATGTTTATTCTATTTTTAAATAAAATGAATCAAACTAATATATTTAAACTATTGAAATTTAAATTTAGGAATGTAAAAATCTGAAACTGAAATACAATATACTACACAATTTTATAGAATTAGGAAATAGTTAAATATAGTATATATGCTTACAAATATGTAGACTTCCCTAAAAATTATTTTATGCTATCTATGTAAGTTGTCTCTTACTGAATACTAAATGAAAAGACCTATGTAATGTATCATGATTGAATCTAGGAATTTAAACTCTATTAGGACATGTCCACATGAGAAGGACAAGGCCGCACTAAATCCTTGTTTGCTAACTATGTCCATATCCTAGTCGATTGTGTAACTTATTTTTTGATATAGGCCTATGCAATTATCTATGATGGTTTTATTATTAATTTTTTATATCTATATACTCTGTGAAATACATATAAAATACAAATCATTGTTCTTGGTTAAAAACCAAATCAGATACCAAATATAGATGGGGGAAATATGAAGTTAAATATCTAAGATATCCTACAAACACACCACATAATATCAGTCTTGCTGACATAACCCAAATACACCTCAAGGTGATGTCATTCTCCATCCTAAAGTGAGTGTGTCATCTATGATTTTGAAACTATGGTAAGATAGAAGATGGATTGAAATGTTTGATAATGAATTCCCTTAGCCTAAAATAAATATATTTAGACATGGACTATGACTATTAGAATGCAAAAGAATTTAAATTCGATAAATACTGATCTTTTCTCAATGTTTAGGAAGATTTCCATGTGTGTCATGCCAAAAACATGACACAATGAAAACACACTTATTCTAAGAAATGTGAGACACACATTATTTTAAAATGAATTTCTCATAGGCTCACTATATTCATGGCAGGAGACACACAAGCTTGTAAACAATCAGCATCACCAAATAACATGGAGATAATGTGCAAGTGGACACATAGTTGCCACACCACCATGTAAGTCTCACTTGATTTGATCGACCTATAAGATCTTGTATAAGCCTACATATATCTAAGTGGTCTTAGTGAGCCCCATGCACTAAAGGAATAAAATCGATGCAAAACTAAAAGTAAGTGGGTTAGATCAACCAATTTTTTAAATGAGAAATCCTAACACACTGTGGTGATCGACAAAAGTTATAAGTGATTCATACCAATCATATGGCCTAGTTTACACATAAGTTGTAAATAATGTCCAATTTTGAGTTGACTTATATTAGAAGAAATTTATTTTAAAAATATCATTTAGTCCCCATAGGATCATATAAAAATTCCTAAAATATCTCGTTTAATCCCAATAAGAATGGAACAACCCATCTCCACCATTAGATTGAAGCAACCTTGACCATTAGATTTTGTCAAAGGAGAAGATGCCTTAAATATCAATATAGAGGCCACTAGTTATTGCTAGTTGATGTCTTCAATTTCAATAGTGTTTTTGAATTCTGAGTTGCATTTTATAATCACAGGGTTTCTAATTTATGCATATGCTAGATTAGTTGGATGATCTTATGTTTTTATTCATTTCATTTTGCTCTAGATTCAAATGTGCAAATGTTATTTTAGTATAGTAGTAAATCTTTAAAGTAGACCTGGTTCGTACTTGTCACTCTTTACATTATCCTTTAAAGTTTGCCTAGTATATAGTGAAATTTGTGTTTAAGCTATGTTGCATTATATGTTGGTTGAATTTTTTCTTAGTTTTTATTGATGATTTGTCATAATGTTTGAAATTAAAATAGGAAATGACTCATTTCTTTTCTATCTTACCCTTCTCTTTGCTCTTTTTTTTACATCAAATCTCTTTAGTTCTAAATTCATTATAAATATCCACTTAGATTAATCTATTTCTTAAATATAGATCATAATTCACTAAATATTGACAAATATTTTATATAATTCATAAAGAACCGACTAGGATAGCTCCCAACCACCAAATCATATAAATATTATGGATTAATTTATCTTTCTCTACTGTTATTTCACCACGATAACTAGATTTTCAAAACCTACAACTCATGCTCTAGATTTTATAAATTTTAAAATGAGAAGTATTAGTTAAACATTAAGATCACCTGTTATTAATTTAGAAGCATCAATAGGAGAAGCTCAGTTGGTGCTAGAAAGAGGGCCATGAATTCTTTGAATATTTATTGATCTTAGCGTGCTTTAGTCTAAGATTAGTATGTCTTTGTATTTTTGAGTGAAGTTTTTACTTATAGGTATAAACATCATTTCTCTTTATTGTTTATAACACATTTTTGTGCTTCCTTAGATGAAGATTGAAGTTCTTTGGGTATTAATGCTTGTTTTCAGTCAATCCAGCTTAAACATTGAAAAAATCCATAGTATATGAGGTTAAGATGGCTCATTTTGATCAAAGGTGGGCATATCCTTCATAGATCTGAGTTCCTTTAGGCTTAGACTTATAAAGATAGACCATATTTACATAATTTAATGTGTCTTTGAGCTAATTTAGTTAAATATTAATGTTTTTTTTATAGTTTTTCATACCACCTTTGCAAAATAAGCTCAATGTGCAAGTCTAAGTCTTGTTCTTTATAAATTTAAACTTGATACATCATATTTCAGGTAGGATCCTCATGTTTCAAGTGGGAATTGCCTAAGATTAGAAAACTATAACACTCAAAGATGAGGGAGCCTTTGCTCGAGCTCTATGTCAATAGGAAAGCCAAACTTGACAAAGGTAGATGTAGTAGAGGACAGGGACCTAAAGCTAGATTATGTTTTTTTATATTTATATTTTTAGGATATTATATTTATATTTTTAAATACCATTTTCCCCTAGGTAAATGGTGTTGTAATTTCAAAAAAAATTATATATATATATATATATATATATATATATATATATATATATATATATATATTAAAAATAAAATTTGATGTTATCATTATATATATAATATAATGTAGTATATTTTGGGGACTAAAGAGAAACATATGTAAAGGCAGCCATTGAATTTCTTTCTATTTCTCCTCTTTGCCATGAGATTCATTGCAACAAATTTGTTATTTTTTTCCTTCATTTGTAGGCCAAGGTTGTAGTTGTCATGTGCTCTAGCTGTGTTACCACTGTTCTCATCCATTTTGTCCTCTCTCATTTATTTCTAAGACACTAGCTAGTTGGTGTTGTGGCAGGTTAAAACAATTATTGATGAACTGAACCTTGTCCCATTAGATAGATTTATGATTATCAGAGTTATGGGATAGGCATTATAGTAACTAGTGATGGCAAAGTTGGTGCTAAGTCAGGTGAAAAGAAGTCAACAAGTGTTATGTGAAGATTTCAATAGTTGTGGGGTCATTACACATAATATTTATATATTTTATATATGATATTATTTATATATATATATGATAAATTATATACTAATATATATTAGATATAATCACAAAATAGAAATATATAATTCCTTTGACTTTCATTACACCTTTAGGGCAACTGCTAGTTGGTATGAGCGATAAGGTTGTTGTGAAGACCATGACCAATAAAATTAATTAATTTGGTAGTCATTCTAGCACCCTCTAAGATTATTTTACACTATCAAGAGTCTTCTATAATAGTCCCTTCATTGTTTATTAATAATATACATGTTTTCTATTATATTCTTAATTGAACAAATTTTTATATTATATTTAAAATAATGAATATAAATATATTTAATTAATTGTCCTATTTTTATAAATAAATGTGTGTGTGTGTGTGTGTGTGTGTGAGAGAGAGAGAGAGAGAGAGAGAGAGAGAGAGAGAGAGAGAGAGAGAGAGAGAGAGAGAGAGATTACCTAAAAATAACATGTAAATGATATTTCAGTATAAAAATAGTAGTATGATTTGTAAAAAAGTTTAATATTTCCCAACTCACTTATTCAAGGTAAAAAGACCCTTTGCCACATAAATATCAAATTTGGTATGATGAAGTAGTGTTATGTAGAAGATATCAAGGTTTTAAATTTTGTATTTTTTTTATAATAGAATTTGTTATAATGTTTTCAAAAGTTTGTAAATGATGGTAATATTTTTAAAATGGATATATTTTCAAACCTGTAAATGATATTTCAATACATAAATAGTAATGTGGCTTATAAAAAAAGTCTAATACTTCCCAACTCACTTATTCAAGGTAGGATGACCCTTTGCCACATAAATATCAAATTTGGTATGACAAAGTAGTATTATATATAAGATATCATTTTTTTATGTTTTGTGTTTTTTTAACAATACAATTTATTTTAATGTTTATTTTGAAATTTTTAAAAGTTTGTAAATGATGGTCATAGTTTTAAAATGGCTATGTTTTCATGCTTGAAATTACCATAAATGTCTAAAATGGCTATTAATTAATTACTTTCTGACATATATTCTAAAATTTATGTTGTCTATCTTAAAATGAAATTTCGAAAGTCAAGAGACATTTGCACTTGTAAGGCATGTATTTCCCTCATGTGGAAGCACTAAATCTTCCTGTACTATGACTGTCACATTAAAACAAAATAGTTGTAAATGAGTGGTTTATAAAATCAAATGGTAAACATGAATTTTCCATTTGTCATATACATTGAATTGTGTATGTAAAATATTTTTTTTCATGTATATTAAATTTTTATAAGTGTGGGTGCGGTCGCCAATATGTTTGGAATGCATTTAAGTACTTCCCAGTTTAAAGTAAACGGTTTGAAACTTGTATTCCCAGAGGTTTCATTCATTCTACTTAGATTTGATGAAAATTAGAATGGGTTATAGTGTGAATGACCTTGAATCAAAAACCTAGATTTGGTGAGAACCAAGTAGGAGGAAGCATAAAGGTGAGTGGTTATTTACTGGAGTCAACATCCAAACATGGGTAGAGATAATTAAAATTTGCAACTGATTCCCATTGTAACATAAACAAAAAATTATTTTCAAATGCAAAAATTGAAAAAAAAATAATATGTTAACTTTAATATCTGGATACCGACCGTTTTCAACTCAACTTATAATATAACACAATTCTTATTGAAATAATTTTTTTTTAATAATATAGATTATACTATATTATTATTAAAAAATAAATGGTATGGTATTACATTATTTCATCAAAACTATACAAAGGAAGGAGAAAAAGCAAGAGTAAATTGAAAAAGTAAAAATACATAAAACTTAATATTGTATCCTCTCAATTAAAATTTTTTAAGCAAATATCAAAATAAATATGATATAAAATTTAGAGCACTAAGATAATATAGTATAAAAATTAAACAATATGAACAATCAACAAATATGGAAGAGGCAAAGGATTATCTCTCTTATCACCTTAGCCTTAACAAATATCAATAAATAGAATTATAATATAAAGTACTAATTCTTACCCATCATTTTGATTGTCTTTATTTTTTTCAATCACTAGCTTCTATTTAGGTAGGGAAATAACCAACATAAGACAAGAAAATTTTCCTTATTATGGAGCTCTTCACCCACTAATGTTTGAAAACACAATACAATGAAACTTGTATGTCAAGAAGGGTCATTGTGACTATGACAAACCACTTCGACACTAACCATGTGGACGATGCTTATTATGGCCCTGATTTTGATGCCACAATATTACATTATTATTGCTTTCTTCATTGCTAGCTCCTACCTATGTAGGAAAATAACCAACATAAATCAAAGAAATTTTCTTTGTTATGGAACTCTCCACCCACTAATATCTGGAAACATACCATTATGAGAGTTATACATTAAGAAGGGTTGCCATGACTATGGCAAACCACCTCAATACTAACTATATGGATAGTGCTTATTATGACCCTAATTTTGACATGTTATTCCATAAAATTATGTTGTTGTGTTATTTATATATAAAAGTATACACACATGTAACAAACAAAAGATTGAAATTAATGGATCATTTTTAATGGAAAGGAGATTTATAAGTAGATATTAAATTTGATGGTCATATGAATGTTTTTCAGTTTTTGAACTATTCATGAAGTATTTTAAACATTGTAACAAAAGAAAATAGAAGATAAATTATAAGCTTTTGAAGGAAAATGTTGAACTAATGACTATAATTAAAAAAATTATGAAGTATTTTAAACATTGTATCAAAATAAAATAAAAGATAAATTATAAGCTTTTGAAGGAAAATGTTGAATGAATGGCCATTATTAAAAAAATCTATCTTATAAAAATAATATCAATCATAAAATTATGGAATTTAACTCATATTTACAAAATATTAATAATGCCGATTCATAAATGATACAATTTAATTTTATTGCCAATAAATTAATCAATAATAAAAATGATTGTTGAAACCTTTAATATACATGAAAAGAAGATTAAAAACATAAAATATTAGATTAAGAACTTCTAGAAATATTATACACCAAATTTGTAACTCAACCTTTCAGATCAACATCAATAATCCATCTAACCCTAAGAGATATAGATTCGATGACCCACCTAAAAACGTCAACTGCATGGGAAGTAAAACTTATATCTATGATACACTATAAATTCTGAAAAACTATCTCAAAGATTAGAGGTTACCAATAATAATTATTGCAGCAGCCATGTCCGGACAAACCACATGTGTCTGTCAGCTGAGCGAGGCAGAGAAACAGCAAAACGAAGAGGAGGAACACTAGCTTTATGTATCTGTCTTGGTTGTGGATTCTCACCAGGATTGCCATGATCTCCACCGTTGCCCCACTTCTGCTGAGGTTAGTATGTAGGCGGGTAATACGTAAAAATGCACTTCTGTAACAAGTATGTAACTGATTATCATACATTTAGCATGTAAATTGACATAATCCTGTTTTTTGGCTATGTTCTGCAGGTCATGGAGGAGCTCAAGGCATTGGGTGCAATATCAGGACCGATGGTATTGACGGGTTTGCTGCTCTACTCCATGGCCATTATATCAATGCTATTTCTCGGGCGTCTCGGTGAAACAGAGCTTGCAGGAGGGTGGCTGTGAATCCGGTTTGTCAACATAACCGGCTACTCGATAATTTCAGGACTGGCAATGGGAATGGAACCCATCTACGGACAGGCTTAAGGAGCCAGGCGCTGGAATTTACTGGGACTGAGCCTGCAAAGAATGGTCCTCATTCTCTTCAGCGTAGTAGTGACCATTGTTGTC
Source organism: Torreya grandis (assembly GCA_037957365.1). Lineage (NCBI taxonomy): Eukaryota > Viridiplantae > Streptophyta > Pinopsida > Cupressales > Taxaceae > Torreya > Torreya grandis. The sequence continues at coordinate 749,956 of JARHVA010006523.1, read as the reverse complement.
CTGTGGCTCAACGTGGAATGGATACCCGTATTGTGTGGCCAAGACGAGGAAGTTACGAAAATGGCGGGAAGATACATTTTGTTCACTATACCGGATCTTTTCGGGCAGGCGATCCTTCATCCTCTCAGAAACTATCTGAGAGCGCAGAACATAGCATTCCCTATGGCCTGCACGGCGGCCATTGCAGTGGTGCTTCACGCTCCCATAACTTTTTTCTAGTGGAGTTTCTGAAAATGCGAATCGAAGGCGTTGCTCTGGCCGCCGCCTGGACGAATCTCAATGTTGTTATATCATTGCTATGCTATGTTTGTTTGTCGGGAGTTTATAAGAAGACATGGGAAGGAGGAGTTAGTGCGGAGTGTGTAAAAGGGTGTACGCAGTTGCTGAAACTGGCCATACCGAGCTCTGTTTCGGGCTGCTTGGAGTGGTGGTGGTACGAGTTAATCGTCATTCTCTGCGGTCTGCTTATGAACCCAAAGGCGACAGTTGCTTCCATGGGTATGCTCATCCAGACCACGTCGCTGCTTTACATCTTTCCTTCGTCTCTTAGAGTGGGAGTCTCGACAAGGGTGGGCAACGAGTTAGGCGCCAACAGGCCTGGTGGGGCATGCAGGGCCATGATGGTCGCGCTTTCGTGCGCTTCACTGTTGGGGTTGATGGCAATGACTTTCGCAAATTGCATGCGTTACAGTTGGGCTAAATTGTTCACAGATGACGCCGATATTCTGAGGCTCACGTCCATGACATTGCCTATCATAGACCTCTGCGAACTGGGCAAGTGTCCGCAGACGACTGGGTGGGGTATTTTGAGAGGAAGCGCTCGCCCTACGCTGGGTGCCAACATCAATCTGGCACTACTACAAGAGGGGGTATTTAGAGAGAAAAATTAGAATTTCGACTCTAATTTCTGTCCCTTAATTTTTATTTTTATTTTTTTTAAATAAAATATTACCTTTTCTTTGTCCTTTTTCGCAAATAAATTAGTTTCGGTGAAGTTTCTCAAATAAGCTAGGTTGGGGGAAGCGGAAAGGGGTACTTGCTCATTGTTTTTCCCGCTGATATTTATCACCATTGATTTTTCCCATTTTCCGCCAGTTTTTGCTGTTGTATTGCTGCTTTCTCCTCACATCGCTTTCCTCAGCGTCTGTGATTACAGGTTCAACGGTAAGCATCATAACCCTCCCAATTTCTTTTGAGATCTATGTGTTTATTTATGATTCTTCACATTCTCCATTTCTTGTGTGTCTGTAATTGTTGCACCCCATTTCTTGTCTGCGTTAGGGATTTGCCGCAAATCGCCACCATGTGGAAGCCATTTACAATAGATTTTAATGGGTTGTTTTATTTTCCCTGTGCATTCACGCATCTTTTATCAATAATTTTCAGCCATTACTAGTTCCCCTTATCGTGTTTATGTAAATCGTGAACCAATTTTTCTACTTGTTGTCTTCGAGCCCATGGCGAGGGCTTTCATTTTTGCCTTCCAAGAGAAAACCCAATGATCTAAAGGAATAATACATGACAGAGTTTTTCTTTTGATCATCTAGCCAATGGATACAATGTGATTTATTCTGCATCCCTTCTTAGGGGTTGTGCAAGGAGCGGATGTGGACCAAATGGGCTTACCTGTCCAGGAAAACAGAGATGTCTTAGCAGCCTTCAACATTGACACGAGTGAATCACTTCCAAGATTGTCACCGTCCATATTATCTCCATCCCCCTCCTCTTTGCCTTATTTATTTCGTCCCTTCCCTTGGTTATCCTCATAAGAGGGTGTGCAGTTTTCAAGAAAGGCTTCACTGTCTATTTTAACTGGTTTTTGTCTAACATCTGCAATAACTACACCCACATCTTCAACTTGTGAAGTTTTCAGCCTTCTTCCCACATCTTCGTGTAAAGGTCCTTCAGAAATATCATGTTGGAGAGAAGTTGTAATGTTGAGATCAAAATTTGACCCTATCAGGTCCTCAAACAATGCTCCAAAATAAGATTCAGCTTGAGCTCCATTCTTTATCTTCGATGATGTCTGTATTGGGACCTCCCTCATTTCATAGTGTCTCTTACACTTCCTCCTGTTCCTATTCTCCCTTCTTTTCTTCAATCACCTTTTCTTTCAATGAGGGTAGGACATCCTTACTATGACCATCACAGCCTTCAACATTTATCGCTGCCTTCCCTATTACCATGCTCTGTTCATTCAACTCTATTCTAAGAACCCAGAACTCTAGTATTTTAAGAAACAAGGTCACTCTCTTCACAATCCTCAACAGGATTCAAATCTAAATTATGCCTTTCAACAATGGCAGATGGTTCCCTTATTGAAGATAGAAAATCATGACCGCTAGCAGTTGTAAAATTTAAACTTTTTAGTACTCGGGAAGATAAACGAGTTGCCAAACTTTATAATTATATTCCTCCAACATGCACATTAATATATATATGTAAATGAGGATGACTTTCAATTCCCATGATCAAGGTTTTCGGGATATTGCCAAATAGCCGACGATTCAAATCCAGCCTCATCTTCTAGTCTTTGAACTCAGAGATAATTAATCTTCTGTGGGCTTTTTGTAAACAAGATGTAAGTGTAATACCAATGGGGCTATGGTCGGTCATAATAGAATTTATACAATTTTTTGTTGTAAGTCTTAAGTGGGATAAACATGCTTAAAGTTGCTTGGTATGAAGTATAGTAAAAACACATTGATTGAATTGATAAGATTGTAGCATACATGATTAGACTCTGTAAGTAAGTCACAGACAAGAAAAATGCAGATTACAGGAATTTTCATAAACGTTTGGAGATAGAAATGGTGATTTCTAGGAGTAACTCTGATTCAAGATTGTATTTTTTCCAATAGAACTCCAAAATTTATTGCATTGTATCATTACAAACATGTTTTCTTTTCATTCGCCACAAATAGTGCTTTTGATTGCATTGCATTCTTCTTTGTATGTGGATTTACATTTGTGTGACTGGATGTTGGTTTCATTTTGCATTAGTTGTATTTGGTACTCATATTGGTTTTTTTTTTGGGGGGGGTACATGTACAAGTTTTGTTATATATTAATTGGATTTGTTGATCATTTGTACATGCAAGTCTTATACTGTATTAGTTGGATTTTGTGTTTATTTGTATGTGCAGGTTTTATTGTGTAGTGGTTAGATTTGTTGCTCATTTGGGTGTATAAGTTTTGCGGTCTTTGTTGGATTCGATGCTCATTTGTATGTAGATTGTGATTTATTTGGGTGGGAAAGAGTCATGTGTTTAATTGGATTTTAGTGACAGAGCAAACATTAGTGAAGCATTACTCATCATGACTAATGTTCTGTGGTGGCTTGTGATGCAGGAAATTTAACTTCACTGGTACTTTTCCTGTCACCTATGTAAGTACTTTGTTCATCGAATTACTTTGAGTCAATACCTTGGATAGCAACATTTCTTGTTATGATTGCATGGCACTAAAAACTAGCAAAATATAAACTCATTACTGACATATATACTGCGATCAGTCAGTATTGATCAAAGTAAATGCTTATATATTTATTATTGAATTTGCAAATTGCAAGGTAACTTTCTCGGGAATATACAAGCTCAAGTCTACCCAAGAGCACTCCGGGCTTCCATATGTTTGTACGTTATTTACCTGTTCTCTTTGGATACTTTATGGAGCGCCATTTGTTAAACCCCACAGCACTCTACTGCTCACAATCAATGGTGCAGGCTTTGTTTTGGAGATATTTTATCTTCTCTCTTTTCTAATATTTGCATCTAAGAAAAATTAGGAAACATGTTATGCCACCACCTATGAGATTTTGATTTCAAAGGTGGCTACTAAATTTTGAACACCATTAATGCTTAATTAGATTCCATGTATGAACATAAAAATGTAATGTTAATTTTTCTGAGACAGATTCCTTTAATTTATACTTGCAGGTGAAAATAATGCAGTTGACCATAGCGATGAGGATGGCTGGTCGTGTTGGTTGCAGTTATAATGTTTGTGCTGTACATACACAGTAACAGACAATTAGTGGCTGGCATTTTATGTGTGATCCTTTCCATCTTTATGTATGCTTCCCCATTAGATGTTGTGTTAGGTCTTCACTATTGTCCTTTTTCTTCATTTAGATTGCTATGAAAGGTGTGCAATAAATTTCTACCAAAAAACAAAAAAATATAATATATGTTTATTGGCAATTCAATTGATCTTATCATGAATGTTGATGATTTTGTTTTTATTTCAGGGGCTTGTTATCAGAACCAAAACTGTCCAATATATGCCATTTCTAACTTCCCTGTTCAACACCTTAAACGCATTTGTGTGGTCTAGATACTCTCTAATCACTCAGGATATCTTCGTAGTTGTAAGCTTCTCTCCTTTCCTACTGCCATTTCCATTTAGAGATTTATTTATTTTTATTTTTTCGCAAGGACCATGATCCCATTTTCTGATTTGCTCTTTTTTATGTATAGAATTAATGTATTTTTGCAAGGACTGGACACCCTCTTTCTGATTTTGTTTTAAAAATATTGCAGGTGCCCAATGGGCTTGGCACCACTAGTTGAAATGGTCACAGCATCCAAGGATGGACCTTCATTCTTGATCTCTCTATTTTCCAAACAAAAAAATGTTAGGATGCATCCCCATGCTTGGTCACAGCCATTTGATGTAGGCCGTAAAACCCAAGCTAAAATACACCTTTCCTAACTAGACCATACTAATACAAAATACTATATAAATATGTCCATTTTGGCTTCTCAAATCATTGCAAATATTGTAACTATTGCACCTAGTGAAAATGACCTTATTCTAATGGAAATTCATAGCCTTTGTCACATAATCTCCAACAGATCAATATATTTCATGAAAATTTTCCTATAGGAAAGCATACCTTTCAAGATATATAATGGAAAAGATGATTAAGGAGACTTGGGAGGAGGTGAATAATTATAATCGGGAAGTCACGGACTTGTTTATTTATCCACAGATATGAAAACCATTGGATATAATAAAAATTATCTTTCATAGTATAATCTGCAAGAGATCTATCTCTTCCATGAGACACTTCTACGAGAAAACTATACCTGTCAAGTGAAATCTAACCTGAATATTATGCTATATATTTGAAACCTGGTGAAAATTTCAATGCACCACTTGCAGATTGCAAGAAGAACGATTCCTTCAATCTCATCTCTAAAACAACAATGCTATCATCAATCAAGTAAAGGTATCCATTAGATTTGATAAAATCTATCTAAAAGAAATTCTAACTCTATTGTGCCTCTAAATGCTGTGATTTGAACACTCATTGCAGCTGGATTTACGTAGTAAAGAACAAGTGCAGATAAACGTAATTTTTTAAAACCAGGAAATATATTTATAAGTATTTTGTTTCATACAATAACTTACGCACAAATTATTTTGTTTCATAGTATAAATTCACACATATTGATAGATGCGTTTGTTTATCAGAATACCAATGGAGACTCCCTGGTTGATTTTCTAAATAACTATAATCCCAAACAACGTCACATTATAAAATCTCTCGATTGATAGACCAGAGTGACATGGTTAGTTTTTCATTATAAACTACAGTAATATATTTATTTATTTTTTGTTTGGTATTTATATTTATTTAATTTATTTATATTTTTTATTTATTTATTTATTTTGGATGTGTTTTCTAATTTCACTTTTGTATCTTCATTCTTGAACCCAATTTTAACTAGCACAGTAAATCGTTTTGAAACACTATTTACCACATTGAATGCGTATGTTGCACATTGTGAGCTTGCAGCCTTAGTACTAGACAATTTGTGTTTTTTTTTCCAAAGTTCACTACTCATTATTTTTCTGTTTTGAATCCCTCAGTTTGAAGCAAATGGTCTACCATCAAATTCAGAAGAAAGGGTGCCTGCTACCATCACTGTCCGATATAATGCATGGTGATGGAAATATGGGAACACAGAAGCATCAGCAGGTATGGCAGTTCAGATCACCACAGAATTTGAAGAAACCATGACAAAGGCTCAATGGTTGAGCACGTGTTGGAGATATACTTGTAAGAAGAACTGTCCGATCTTCATTGAAATTATATTTCCATGTCTCCTTAAAATTGCTTTGGCTTTTACCATTACTTTGATTGTATGGGTAATGTTAGACAGATATAAGTTAAAGGAATGGGCAAAAGCAAAATATGCATGTCTCCCAGCAGCAATAGTCATTACAGGGTGGACTCTAACAAATTCAGTAATGGGCATTTCAAAACCCATAAGTAGTCAGCTGATGAATTGCATATCATTCCCAAATCACGCAGATAAACTGGGTTATCAAGAAAGGGTTATCTCAGATATCAAATTCTTGAATAGTGAAATTGGTAAAGAAACCCATGGAGTATTCACTACCTTTCTTATGTTATGGCAGTGGATCATCATCACATCATTTGTCTTCACCTTACTCATGCTATGTGAGTGGATCAAATCATTTTTCTTCAATTATACAAGCCCAGAAAATAAAAATGTAGCCCCTGCATCAGTGGAGACACTATGTGTGTGGATCTAATCATTTTTCATCAATTCTACAAGCCCCAGAAATGTTACAGAAATTAAAAAGGTAGCCCCTGCAGCAGCAAAACGTCTTTGATTCATCATTTTTATAGAGGACTTAGATAGGTGCGATGAATCTGTGATTTTGCAGGTATGTTCAATGTTACTTATCATTCTTATTTTCTTGAATTATCAATGCAATTTGTTGATTATATTAGATTCCACGTTTTAAGGTAGTTTAATATATTCTCTTTTTTAAAAATTAAAACAGTTTTATGTTTAGTAGAGGTGTTATCTGCAATTGATCTTGTGCTGGCTGTATGTGAAATCGATGTTGTCCTTGGAATAAACAAATAATTGGTAGAAATAGCAATAATTGAAAAACGGGAGACCACAAAGGTAAAAATCCCTCTAAAAATAATCAGGATTTAGCCGACAAGTATTTACAAAAAATAATACAACTGCCACCAGACCTGGCTGACCCTAGTAAAGAGGAATCAAAGAAAATAATGAAGGGACAGTTGGGTGTGTTTGAAAAACACAATGAGGAAGATGATTCAGCACCTGAAGCAGATGCACACAATATAAGCTATGAAATAGGTAAGACGAGAATTAAGAGACGAATTTTATTTAGGGAAAAGAAATAGTGTAACTTGTTTTTAATATTTTTGCTTTCCAAGTTATTTATGTGAGAATGTGCTTTTAGGAGTATGAGTGAGGTTTTAAGTTTAGTTCTTTAACTTGTTTTACAATATTACACTACTAACAATATGTAACTCATAGATTCTACATGCTCAAGCCTACAAGCTGGGATCGAAAGAGAGACGGAGAAAAAAATCAATACAGATCAGGAGGTTACTATAGATATGCAGAATCCGCAGAATCTACAAGAAATAAGTAAGAAAGAAGAAGAAACCTGTGTTATATTTTAATCTAAAATATTAGAATTCCACTCATACCTGTAACCCCGACCATGCTCATAGTGGTGCCCAGCACAAGCGCCTTCAAATGCATTAGGAAGTTATTAAAACCCACTAAGAAGCTCGGTGCATTGGGAGGAAGGGGCTGCTTTCGTGCTGTTCTACATTAGTGCCTAATTTCACAATTATTTGGTTAAGAAGCAAACCAATTTTCATGCAAAACAAACTAATTTTCTCAGTATTTGTGTCAATTTTGGATTCTATATCCTTCTGATTATTCATAATGAACATCCAACTTTTGAGGTTGGCTCTGGAAACACAAACAAAGGTCCTATCTTTTCATTTGCTACAAATGGAACTGCATATTCGGATGATTCCAAGCCAAAATTTGATTTCAAATTTGAAAGCAACAGAGATTCAGGTTAGTCATTATGCAACTTTTATCATTCATTTATTTATTTAGGCACCAATTATAGGAGGTCTTTTACAGTTGAGATGCGCATGGACAAAACTTAGTTTGTCATTTGGATCACGTTTATTATTGTGAGTTTCCTGTAAACATTGATTTATTAGGTAGAAATTCAATAGTTAAATACTCCCCCTTGTTGTTCTCAGTATCTCAGAATGAAATGTCTATTTAGCTGGAAAATTTCATTTCATGTAACTACTGTTTTTCTCCTCATGCGACCTTCTTTGGATATGCTAAATTGAAATCTTTGATCCTGATGAAAACATTCTATTATTTTACAGTAGCATTTGGCTTCCCTGGATGTTTGAACTTGATGCTCTGTTGTATTATGTATATTTTAGCTATATTCTGGGAACTGAGTTCTCTCAATGAAATAATTTTAGATCTGTATCTAGTTGTTGCTTAATGATATAAAATAGCAACAGAACTGATCAGATGAAGTTGTTTAGCCTTGAGAATGATCTGGTAGACTCCTTGTGGAAATAAATTCCCTTATTGCCAATCTTGCATGAGTTATAAATGAGTCTTTGAATTTAATATCTTGAAGCTAATGACCGGACTACTGATAATGTTGTATTCATTTAGGAAATTATAAATGAGGCTTTCTTTTAATGTTATTTGATAACATTCACTTGTTTCTCTAGATTGTAGTATTGTTTCCAATGATCCAGTAAACTATGTTTAGGAATGTGGTGTTTGGAGCCTTACATAATGGATGAATTTCAATATTCTTGTAGATCTTTCAACACTTTGTTCTGTACTTAGGGTGAATCATGGACGGGTAGTAATGTAAGTGTAGCACAAAGGAGGTCCTATATTTGGTTGATAGTAAAAAACTTGAGAAATCACTTCAGTTTGATGTACTGCTTATCCAGACAAACTATAGACTACCTGTGTGGGATGATGGAGTAGTGACATAATGGTCCATGTGTTCCTCCAGTTTTGTCTTACAGTTTTCATATGATTTACAAGAATGTTAATATTGTTGCTTTCCTCTTTGTTGCTAAATCAGTACTAATAGAACTTGGTAATGTGTGGCAAGGTGGTAACTTGTAGATAACATGCATAATGGTATTAAGTAGTATTGTCCTATAAGTTATGCAAGAAAAGTAATCTACCTATTTTGGGATGAAGTGCTCATCTGCCAACCTGGTGATAAATATGGTTAACTTTTTTTCCTCTGTAGGGTTCAAATATTTTTTTCTAGCCTTGTCTGTATCAAATGCCTTTTTAAGACTGTTTTGATAACGAAGATGATAATCTATTGGGTTCTAATATGAGTTCCTTTTTAGGATTTTTTGGTGCCTAGATACTGGGCCAAGACAGCCACAATTGTACCATGCCTTAGTAAGTTAGTAGGTTTTGCAGAATCTTCTTGATCAAGACCTTGCAACTTATTGCTTCTAAATAATATGGCAAGATAGGTGGACTGTGGTAAACTTGTTGATACCCAACCGATGTTACCATTTGGCATTGAATGCAAATACAGTTTTGAGTAAGGGTTATAAGTGCTCATCTCAGATTTTCTAAATCACAGGTAACATAATGTCTAAAACTCACCATTTTTTTCCTTGGCTCAGTTTGGTAAAAAAGTATGGCTTTGAGCAGACCTATGTTTATCAACTTATTAAAACTCTGTACTGTTTAAGCTCTCCTCCCATTGGTGCTGGGTCTTGCATCAATTCTTTCATTTATACAAAAGTACTTACAGACCTTAGTTGCTTTAGGCAATAAAATCCGAAACACTACCTGAACTGTATCTCTGCCCTATTCTTAGAAGTAATCCGAGTTGAATTTCTGAATTGTTACAAGGATTCCATAGAGGAATATTTCATTACCAAGTTTTGCAGACTTTAGTGCTTGATAATTTGATGACCCTGTTCAAGGGTGAGTCTCATGAAGCTCACTAGTCTCAAAAATGAAATTATGTAGCAGCACTGTACATTGATTTTCTACCTTCTTACGAGTAAACTATGCACGATGTATTGGTTGAGATGTTGGGGTTGTAAAATTTATTTTAATCTCTTAAAAAGTTCAAGTTTTTTAAGTGTTGGATCCTCCTGATGCTCGTGTCTTAGATTTTTGAGATAACCTTTTGATTTAATAGCCTTCAGGAAGGTAGAATATTGACTTTTTGAGTTAATATGATACTGCATGTCTGGAGACTATGAGGATGCTTAGGAAATTGCAGTTGTTAAGAAAAACCAAACTATATGATGTTTATACCAAGACACCTTGCCTTCACATGTATGACCACAAGCCTTAAACTTTGATCCTAGTAAGATCATGGGGAAATTGGACCTGCTCTAATTTTAGACTCGTCTGTTGGTCTAGTGAATTGACCCTAGCAAAAGTGCCCTGCCTAAAAATGGATCTATGGAATCGAGGCCCTAGATACTAACCATATCGTGAAGCAAATTGGCAAGCAGAAATTGTGTTGGTCTTATTCAAATAACTAAAGCCCCGAGTAAATTGAAAACATAGATTTGAACCTAGGCAAGTCACATTGTTTTTTTTTTTTTTTGTTAACCATGGAATATATACATCTAAAAAGCAAGCCTTTTGGACCTGCAGCCTTTAAAAGCCAACAAAAAGTGCAAGCACTACCAAATTACATGACTCTGTCTCTGGGAAAATCAATTCAACTTTGGTTTCACATTAACACTTATAACACGTTTCATTCAAAACTAAGACCTATTGTTGATTTTCTTGGCAGGCGAACACTCAAAGCTAAGGCAAAACAGCCCCGTCTTATATAGAGGAGCCTGTCAATTAAAACTTCAAAATAAGGATGTTGTAAAAATGATTTCCTTCATACTGTTCAATAACCACCACTTCTCATGCCATAGCCAGCACTTGCAACTCCACCACCATATGTTGCTTGAACCCCAGCTGTACCTGGACATTCTCTTGCTCAGTGACCAGCTTGACCGCATTTATAGCAAGTAAAGAAGCTAATAAAAATACCCTAGCTACTAATAATTTAAAACTAGTACCCATTTCCCATGTTGCTAAGCCTATAGGTGTTCCCATTAAAAATAGAGTACCTTTGTTATCTAGTATTCTTAAGGGTGAAAATGATGTTAAACAAAATCCAACTTTGAAGGCTACTATTAAACATGCAAATCCATCCTAGCTTACTCCACTTTAGACATTAAGTGATTTCATCCTAGCTGAAGGTGTTGTTATCCTTCCACCAAATACTCCTCTCCTTCAGTATAGCATATGTGATATGGCCTAAGTGTTGATCTAAATGAAAATCCCTATGCCACTTGTTGAATTATTAAGAATACCCGATCATAGGAAGAGGGCATTTGAATTCTTGAAATTTGGTGAGAAGTCAGCTGCCAATGAAATTGATTTACCCCAAACACCCTCAAAAAGTGATGAATAATATGAAGAGGTTATTTAAATCACTCTAAAAACCTATTTGGAGAATGCATTAGTAGAGAGTCAGCTAAATGTGGATCCATTTTATACAACCCTATTGATCAATGGTCTAATTATCTATAATTGCATGTTTGATTTTAGTGCTTCTTGTAACATAATGCCCCTAGGTGTATTAAATGATCTCAAAGTTAATATTACATTAGCCTTTGGTAAGTGTTATGCCATGGACTCATGAGATGTTCTAGTTGTTGGACAAGTCAAGGGGTTGGTATTATAATTGGCAATGCATATAGGTAAGTATTTAAATATGGGTGTGGTAGTTTTGGATTGCCCACCTAAGTAGGGGATGTTTTTGTCACATAAATGGGCTACTTGTATGGGTGGAAGTGTACAAATGGACCTTTCCTATACCACCATTCCATTAGAGGGTAAGATGGTCAAACATTATTGTGAGCCAAAGATGCTACATGTAATTGAAGATCCAAAACCATACTCAAAATGACATATTGTACACAAAAAATAGGCTTCGAAACTTCATTGGGAATGTTCACACTAATGAATAACTTGATGCTATTGATGTTGAACTTGATAGTGAAGATGTAGTTTGGAAGGTGTATTTTGATGGGGCTTGCTCCAATCTTGAAAATGGAGTAGGGGTTGTATTATATGCCCCAATGGTAAGTGTTTAAAATTTTCTTTTCAACTATCCTTTGAGTGCACTAATAATACCTTTGATTATGAGGCACTCTTGCTTGGTTTACAGATTGCCCATGAACATGGAATTAAAATCTTGATTGCCAAGGGTAATTGTGAGCTAGTGTTAAAGCAAGTTTGTAATGCTTATTCCATCAAAAGAAAAAGGTTGAAATAATATCAAAATTTTGTTTTGGATTTGCTTGAATTATTTGATACATTAAATATTTATTAACATGATAGAAGTTTTAATGAAGAAGATGATAGACTTGCAGGGTTAGGTGGTCAGTTTGACATTGCAGATACAAGCCATCATTGTTAGTATCAAGTGGAGGTGCTTGTTAGGCCTTCAATCTCAGATAATGTTCATCACTAGCAGGTGTTTGATGATGATGAAAAAATTAAGAGGTTTTTAAATTATGAATCTGATTTCCATGATCAACTCATAGACTTGGAATCTATGGTTTAGGTTTGTGATGGGAAAAACTTAATTTGGGAAGAGCATTATCCAGTTGATGGCAAATATGATCCCGAGAGGATTGGTAAGTTTGGAAGTATATTTTTATGGAGCAAATAGAATCAAGACTTGAGACTCATTTATTTTGAATCATATGACTAAGTCTAATTTGGTTTCTCATGAGAACATAAGAAAGGTTTGGTTGGGTACTCACCTGAGTGTAGCTAAGAAGTAACTTTACATGCAACTACTAAGAAAGTACTGGGATTGTTTAGCATGGTCTTATTCTAAGTTGAAAGTGTATATGAAATACTTGTTCCAACATGTCATCCCATTGTAGCCTAATAACAAGCCTTTCAAGTAGAAATGAAGACCTATTAACCCCATCTTTGCTACTAAGATGTGGGATGAGTTAAATAAGCTAAGGGATGGTAGTATCATTAAACCCTTTAGGTACTCATCATGAGTTGCAAATTTAATCCCTATGAGAAAGAAAAATGGTGACATCTGCTTGTGTGTGGATTTTTAAAATTTGAATAAAGATTCTTTACAAGATTATTATCCCCTACCCAATATGGATAGCCTATTATAAAAATGTTACAAGATCAGAGATGTTGTCTACTTTAGACAACTTCTCTAGATATAACCAAGTTTTGGTGAAGGAATTTTAGAGATTGAAGACCACATTTACAATGCCTTGGGGCACATATGTATATATGAAGATGCCTTTAAGGTTAATGAATATTGGTGTAATGTTTTAATGAGTTATAAACATTGTATTTATGGTTGATTAACAAGTTTATAGTTGTATATTAGGATGATATTATTGTGTAATCCAAGACTAGAGAAGGACATTTGGGGCATCTAGAGAAAGTGTTGATCAGATGCATAGAGTTTAAAATTTCACTCAATCCAAATAGATGTCACTTCAGAGTACAAAAGTCCATGTTATTAGGACATATAATTTTTAAAGATGGTGTCATGATTGACAAAGTGCCCATCCCATAGTCCAAGAAGGGAATTTGGTCCTTTGGACAAATTAAAATTTTAAGGAGGTTTGTGTCTGACTTTTTAGAGATCACTCTACCTATTACTTCCATTTTGAAGAACGACCAGACCACCAAGTGGGAGGAGAAGGTTGTGAATGCATTCAATGACATCAAGGGAGATTTAAAGTGTGATCCTATGTGGGCTAGCCCTAATTACACTAAGCCATTTTAGATATTCATATAATACCATTAAAACTGTCCTTTTTCAAAGGAATGAAAATGGTCATGAGTAACCTTTAACTTTGTCTAGAAAAGTTATTCAGGGTGTTGACCTAAATTACACCATCATAGAATTTTAGTACTTTGATATTTTGAAGGCCATTAAAGTGTTTAAAACTTATATTCTGAGTTCAAAAATTGGTTATTATGTTCCACATACCCCGGTGAAGGACATTTTCACTTAGACTAAAGTATCCAGTAAGAGATGCATGTGGGTCAACAAGTTCCAGGAGTATGACATGGATATTCAAACCACCAAGTTAGTGTGAGGAATGGGTCTAGCCAAGTTCATGGCTAAGACTAATTTGTAAATCATTGAGGTAAATACTAATATTTTCAATGTTGAGATTCTTTGAGTTAATTTAACATGTCTCCATGGTATAAAGATATTGTTTATTACTTGAAAAATATGAATTTTCCCCCTAACTTGGACAAGAATCCAAGGAGAAATCTTAAGCTTTTTCCCCAAAATTACCTCTTGACTAAAAATGGACTTGCATGGAAGAATCTAGATGGGGTTCTTCTAAGATGCAAGTTAGAAGAACAAACTACTAACCTGATTGAAGATTTTCATAGTGGAGTATGTGGTGGCCATTTTGAACCTAAATTCATAGATCATAAAATTTTGAAAGTTTTTTTTATCTACAACACTTCCTTGATTGAGTTTGAAATTGTGTTCATAATTGTATAGTGTATAGTCTTTTTGTTTTATTAATTTGTCACCCCTTTAATTTGGCCCTTACTTGTATAGTTTCCTTTCATGTTTTTGTTGTGAGTTCATTTTTAGATCCTTATAATCTATTTTTATCAGTTTGCCTTGTTGTGTTGAGCCTTCATGGGTCTGTATTGATATAAATTGATTAAGTGTTGAATTAATGACCTAATGGATTGGCACTTGGTCTTATGTTCTATTTTTATTTTCACACCCATAGGGGGTGTACATCACTAGGTGAGAGCCAATGTTAGTTCCCAAAATTACACTGAAGCAATTTAGACCTTTTTAAATATAAATGCCTAATTTATTTAACCCACTTCATATTTTAAATATTCATCAGAGGTTAATTATCCTATTGTGATATATCAAAATCCAAGTTTAAGTCATGTCTGAGCATCTCAAAACCATTTTTCTAATTTCCATAGCTTAAGCCCTTTGATTTAAATTTATATTTGGTGTGAACAATTTATGTGGGAAGGCTTTAAAAAATGCCATGGACTTGGTTTAATTTTTATACTAAGGTTTGGTCATGTTTATTATCATAACCAAACTTTAGTAAAAATTTATATTTGGTCCCTTTTATATCCCATGGCCCTTGATCCCTTTGATCTATTATCATGGTCTAGCTAATACTTGGTCCCTTTGTTAGAAACTTAGCTCGAAGTCCTATCCTAAAGCTTCTATCTTATGTAAAAAATCTTAGGCTAAAACTTTATATTAAGTTATTTATTCCCCAAACTCTAACTTCATTATTTTCATTGTTAACCTGTATCCAATAACAACTAACCTAGTGGATCACAATCTAATGATGTGTATTCATTAGAGATGATTGAACAATATGGGATGAAAGTTGAAATGTCAAAGGTTATAAAAGCACCATAAGAGTGACAAGTGCCACCATCTTGGTGGGTAGTCCTAATATCTAATAGTACATGATAAAGTCAAGATGTCAATAGACTTATGAAGGGATTTGAGAATGGTAAGTACCACCATGTTGGGGTGCCCAGGAGGTAGATCAATGATTCACAAGCCCTTATTTAAGTCAATCAGTCAACAAGCCTATGAGAAAGAATAAAGATGATGCATGTCATAACCATGGTGAATGGAACAAAGATCGACCAATAGCATTTTGCCTCCTAGATTTTGATCTGATGGTGTGAGGTAAAGGTGAAATTTACAAAGAACTCAAGCCAAATGAGAAGCCACCACATGGTGAAAGGGCATTATCTTGACAAAGGCTAACTATGCAGAGTATAAAAGATCATATTTTCCAAGTGGCATGATTTTTAGGGTATTAATAGAGTTATAATGACTCACCATAAAATTTAATACTAAAGGGATGCTAAGAGCCCATAGACCTGCCAAGTGGCATGCTCACATTCAACATGTAGATAAGGATTTGGTAGTGTTAGTATTAAGTGGACATTTTTATTGATTTTAAAGCAAATATGGAAGTGAAAAGTGTCAAGCCCATAGATAATGATTAAATCTTAATAATAGTTGAAAGATGTAATGGTACGATCAAATATTTTATAGTTTAATTAGGCTAGAGATATAATAAAAGGATTCCACATGGCATGATAGTGCCTGAGCGATGCAAATAGCCCATATCTCACAAGATGCTCCCATGTGGCATATTTTTTTTATCTTAGAGATGAATATCAATGGCCCACAATGAACTCAAGGCCAAAATACTTCTTGAAGGATTGATGGTGTGTATTTGATCTAGTTTCTAGATTTCACAAAAAGGTGACAAGTGTCCAAGTGAGGTTGTGATGGCCACTGAAAATACACCTACCTAGGGAGGGTCCTGGTTGCTTTCAAGAATGAAAAAGGCACTCTTATAACCAACTAAAAGGAATGGCCCTACCTGAGAACTCACATTGAATAGAAAGGTGCCACATGGCACACTACTAATGGGTCATCACATCGAGATGTATCCCAAGTGCCTAAGACCAAGAAGATAGTGACACATGTTTAAATTAGAGCTAGGTAAGTAGCTTAGTCACTTTTAAACTCTATGAATGCTTAGTTGGATCTGATGTGGTAGGCCACATGTCAATATTGTGTTTTAAACATAAAATTGAGGGTTCCTTCATGGATAGACAAGAGTTCAAAGTGTAGAAGAGGGTCCATGGGACATTTTAAAGCATATTTTCCATATTCTTATTGATCATTTTCTTCTTCTACCGCAACCAAAGAATTCTTGTGCTATCATTGCAAGAGCAATTTATTCCATGGTGTGCATAAGAGAAAAGGAAATTGTCCAGGAGGTTCCATATATGCAATAAAGTGGTCAAGGGCATCTCTAGGTAGTTACACATGAGGATAAAGTTTGTTCATCCTCCACCATAGAATTTATCCTTCTAGATCGTGTAAAAAGGAATCTCTAATCAAGAAATCAAAGGGTTTGTTGCAAATCTTCATCATTCCTTCTAGTAATAGTTAGAGCAATGAATTTTATTATAAATGGATGAAGATTTCAAGCATGGTAAGGAATATTTTCTAGTTGGGAGAATCTTGGAAAATTTTGGAGGGCTCCTTTACAATTTTGTAAATTATAACCCATAGTCCCATATTTGAAAAGGGTAAAAAGTGTATAGAGGGTTTCTCCTCTATTATTCATTTTTTTTGGTTGTTTTCTTTCTCTAAGTCTAAGTTCTATAAAAAAAAATTGGGATCAACCACTATGTGTAGATATTTTCTCCCTTGATAAGGTGGTTTTAAGTGTATAACCAATAGTAATCTCTCAGAGCATGTTTATGTCTCCCCTTTCCAAAATGGAGAAATACCACCATGCTTGTCCCCATGGTAGTATTTTCAAACATTGGTGTATGTAATATTTTTTTTTTAAGTTAATGAGAAATATTTTTCATTATTTATTTTATAATGTTAATGAAATGCAATGAGATGTTTTACATGTTATGTTGATTGGATGTATAGCTTTGTGTTTATGTATGGTTTTCATCTTAGGCATAGATCTGGGTTATACACCCATTTTTGCATAGATATTTGGAAATATTTTTTTGAATACCTCATTAGGGCACCCTGGGTTCATGAATTTAGTAGGAAAAAGTATTTGAGATTCTATTTTCATTGTATGTTCTAGGGTTTTAGGGATCATTTGGGCATTTGTATTCTATTGGCACTAATGGATGCAAATTTCTCCTTGTAGTTTTCATGGATTGAATTTTATTAATCCTACATCTTTGTAATAGGTGAATTCATATATGTTGAAAGAGACCCTATGTTTGAAAAAAAACACTAGCACACCAGACCTTTCTATTATTAACAAGTTGTCCTACCATACATATAATATGCACTTGTTGCATATCATTAGTGTTATTTTCCTATAAATGTTTAATATCTTGCTTATATAACATGTATTTGCAACTTGTGTTTTAAATATTAGCTTTGCACTCTTCCATCTAGACCTATTATTAGAAATTCTTTAGAATGAATATTTTAATAACTTTTGAGTCTATATTTAATAAATCATATGTGATCTAGAGAATTTGTTCATTCCATGTGATAACACTTCCCAGGAGGATTAAAAAAAGTTTGGTTGTGCCCTGGTTACGTTTGTGTCTCTTTGTGGAAAAAATTCCCATGAAGGTTGAATTGTAGAATATCTCCATGTGAGAAAACTACACCATAGGTCCTTTAACCTTGGTTCAGGAGAGCTAGAAGTAGCAGGGAGCTTATCATACCCTTTTTTAGTGCCTCTAAATCATTTTCTGCATTTGATCTATTCTAGATGTCAAACCCTTCCTCAACTATAACTACATAATAGTGGGTTTTTATTTTTTGTTTACCATTTTATTCAAGTGTGTAAGACTGAGTGGTAGAGGTGTACAACTAGGAATCAATAAGAGGGAATGATTAGGGATAAGGAAGAATGAGAATGGAGTGATTAGGGATGGTGAGGGGTGATGAGGAAATCATTAAGGATGATAATGGATAATTAGGCTCAATGAATGAGTGATTAGGAATGATGAGAGAGTGAATAGGGATGATGATGGATGGTGAGGGTCAAGGAATATGAGGATGAGGTGATTAGGATTTCGAGGGACAAGGTATTAGTGATTAGGAATGATGAATGAAGATGAATGAGTTATTAAGGATGATAAGAGATGGTGTGGGCCAATGATGGAGTTATTATTGATGATGAGGGAGTGGTTATGGATGATAGGGGATGGTGAGGATCAATGATGGATTGATTAGGGATGATGAGCAATGATGGAGTGATTAGGTATGATGAGGGATAGTGATATTCAATGGAGTTATTAGGGATTATAAGTGAATGGTTAGAGATGATGAGGGATGGTGATGGTTGATGAAGGAGTCATTAAGGATAATGAGTAATGAGAAGAGAGTGATTAGGGGTGATAATTTACGGTAAGGAAGTGATTATGGATGAGGGAGGGATGATGAGAAAGTGAAATTAACACAAATTGGTCATTTAATGTGCATAGGTCATCAATGTGACTTATGCTCACCCAATCTCACTACTTAGGATTGATTTCAAAGTGAGTGGTTTATAAAATTCAATTTTAAAAAGTATATGACTCTTGTAAATGCTATCAAGTAATTTTAAAGGCACAAAAACCTTAAAAATCATTGTGTTTACCAAAAATAGACATGAATTACAAAACTTATTAACTAAAATCCTTAAGTTTAATAATAAAACCCTAAAAGTGCCTAAGTACTTTATAGATTGTATTTTGAAAATATCTCCTACATCATAAGACATAAATATGTGACACCAACTTTATTAGATGCAAATTGACCCTTATGTCTTGTATTTATTCAAATAAATTTAAATTGTAGGTTTACATTTATATCATTAGTTTTATATTCCTTTTACATAAAATTTATTTTAGTAAACCATCACCCCTTCTAATAAATAATATATGACCTTTCTATGTAATATGAATGTAAAACCTATGTGTTATAATATGTATGCATTCCTTCGACATTGTATAAAAACATAGATACCCCTTCCAATAAACATTTTCTATGGTTTAGTACAATGTGAAGGGAAAATGTATGTGCTATAATATGTATGCCTTATGGTTTTTTTGAATTTAAAAACCAGTGATTTTGTTTTAGAAGTGGATTGGATTCTCGAGCCAAATATTAGAATATTTTCTAAGAATTTAATTAAACATTGAATAAATAATAAAAATTAAGGAATAAATTTACCTTAAAATGAACACAAACCATGAAGTTGAGGTAAATTTTAAAAGTGGAGAAACCATCATACATATAAAAACCCTACAATATATTATAATCTTTCAAACAATGAAATCCGAATAAAATATCATGAGTAAGCTATAATAAAGATAGAGAATGACTTTAGAACAAAAAAAAATTCAAAGATGTGAGAGAAATGCTAGAACAATAAGAGAATTGTGAGAGTGTAGTAACTAGTGTACAAAAATGGTAGATGAGAGACATTATAAATATCTAAGAGAGGAAATTTGTTACAAGTGCAAGCTATATCATATATGTCATGTTTCTATAGTCCTCTTACAATTTGGAAGGAAGTGTGTGCTATGTGGTGGGAGAGGAGTTACATGAAAGTAACTCAAAATCCAATAAGTGGACTGAAGAAGTGAGTGACACCTCAAAAGGGTAGATTAAAGTGAATTTATAAATACATTAAAAGAACACACCCATAAGATTTAGGAAAAGCATAGAAGACCATTGGAAGGACCCAAATTAAGGTTAGTTGTCCAACACTCAACTTTAAGCTAAAATTGAGGTTACAGAAGTGGAGAACACCTTTTACAAATAAGGAAGGGATTTAATATTATATATTTCTCCCCCTTAATAGAAACTTTTTTCAAGAGGAATTAAAAAAAATTAGAGAAGAAAGAAGAAGAGAAGGTGTCATCAAAATTCATAAGGATGAAAGTGTGATCACCAAAAATCTTCAAGAATCCTATTCAATCCATAATGGAACAAAACCCAAAAAAAATAGAAATGATCCACAAACCTACAAAACAAGTAAGCTAACATCAGTCTTTAAAGTTAAGTGATCAATATAAAAAAAACTTAAAATCTACATACATTGTGTAATAAAAGTAAATGTATAAAAGACACATTTTGAGAAAAGACAAGTTCCATCACAAAGTGCATAAACCTACTTGAAAAGAAGTTAGTTAAAAAGCTCTAAACAAATCATATAATCTTTGCAACAAAAGGAAAGAAATGCAAAAGAGATTTTTATTTTATCAAAATAGAAACAAAAAAGGTGCTTCACTTGTAAAAGATATTCGACATGACGCATTAAAATAATTATTACAATAAAATATATCAATGTCTCTAGAATATTCATTTTCATTTTAAATCCAAATAGTTTTACCTTTAGAGAAAGGAAATTTAATCATTATCTAACAATACCAAGCATCATGCATGGATTTACCACAAGATTTATATAGGTGCAATTTCCAATGTTTAGATATGCAATGCTCATGTTTTCCATAATGTATACAAAGTTTATCCTTTTTAGCTAAATCATGGGTATAAGAATGAGTATAATCAAAATAAGTTTCATTATAAGTGTTTCGATGAGGAGGATAATAAGATGTTAAATTTTCATTAGAAGCATTTGAAGAATTATAGCCAAGACCTTTAGAATTTACATTAGATTTAGGCAAAAGGGATTCAAGAATACTATTATTTCACTTACCAAACACACAAATAGAATCTCTCATATAGTACAAGATTTTTAAGTTGGGGTTGGTATAATTTTTTTATATAAAATCTTGATTTTATTTAGAAATATAAGGAGATCCATCATCATTAGAGATATTAATATTAGCAAAAGATGTAAATTTTTCATTTAGAGTGTCCAAGGAAGACATAGTTTGTATCTATTCAATAAAATATGCTTTTAAAGCACTTAGAATGTCATTTTGACATAAAATTTGCTCCTTAACCATAATTATTTTAGTTTTTTGAAAATAAATAGTTAGCCTAATTTTTGGAAAATAAAAAGAATGGCCAATTTAAGGGCCCTGAGAGCAAGAAGGGCATACTTCACTAACATTTAAAAATAAATGACAAGTTGCATTAATCAATCCAATAGACATTTAAAACTGTTAATATTGAAAAAATGAAGATTGAAATATTATTGTTTCAGATTTTAAATCAATTATATTGTAAATATAAGTCCACACCAAATCCATGGAATTGTCAACACATAGTCAAATATGAGAGTTTTGACATAAAATAGCCAAATTAAACTTTCATCGCAAAATACACTATAAATTTAAATAAGAAAATTCATAAAAATATTACCATGATGATGATCATGATATCTTCTTTCCAAATATTTGATTTTTGTAATTTTGGGATTATTTTAAGGTTTTAATCTATGTTGATTTCTATGTATAGTTTTTAGAATAGTACATGCTACAAATATACATGCATATATATGCTTGTCTATCTTTATTTTTTTTATCCAAATTAAATGTGTGTGTGTGTGTATGTGTGTGGTTACAAACTAGGCCTAATTCTACATGCATTTAAAATGAAACTAGTTTTCATTTTTTGAAGTAGGGATGACATTGTATAAAATGCTATCCATTTTTTTGTTATTTTTTGGATCTATTTACTTCTATAATTAATTATAAAACATTCATTTAAAAACTATTAAAAATATAGGTTAAAAACTATATAATATTTTTTAATGTTTCACCAATATGAAATGATGCTAAAAAAATGAGGGGTCTCATGACTAGATATCTACTTTGTGTTCCTAAAAAAACCAAATCCTATTCAAATTTTAAATGTTTGACAGATTTATTTTTACTATTTTTTTTTAAAAAAATAGTGTTTTGTAAATAATAATCAAAATTTTATAATTCATGTTCTTATACCATCTTCTAATTTTGAGTGTAGCCATCTCAAATTATCTATAGACTTTTAGATTTTTCAAATTTTAATAAAAATATGTCCATGGGTAGGCCACTTTTTTTCTCCCAACTTTATGTACTTACCCTAATCTAGATAAGTTATAACAATAATGTGTTCATTAAAAGCGATACTAGGGTTGTTGAGTTTCAAAAATCATACATCACCTATAATAGAATATGAAACCATAAAATGGGTTCAAATTGATTCCCAGGCCATTATGTGTCATTATATTTGAATGTACATTACACATAACATTAAAAATCACACTATTCGCAATGGATATATATTATATTTGTATGATCAAAAGATATTTGAGAATTTTTATGCTCCTTTTATGACCTCAATGTCAATAGATTTCAATTGAAGTAATTTTTTTTATTTTAGTTATTAAAATATGTTGTATTTATTATGTGTATGAATCAATTTCTGTCTCATTTAATTTAGAAGTTACATACATACATACATAATTAACAAATATTCTGTACACTATTTTTTTTACAAATGATTTTTGATGTCATGCACCTATATTCTCAATTGTAACTATATTTCAAAACATGTAATTGTTCATCCTATAGCTGTTATACATAAGCCCATACATATGCATTCAAGTATATATAAATATGTACTTAAATATTATATAAAGTGAGTACATATGCTTGTAATATTCCCCCATTATCTTTTTTTTATGTATAAATTTATATCACATATCCGATTTCTCAATTACTTTGAATCTTTAAAATTTCTTAGTTGTCATAAAATTTGATTTTTAAACTATTTCAAATCTATGAAATAATGCATTTTTCATATAATCTTATTTTTATATTCATGGAGGCATGGACCTATAATAAAATCCCAATATGATGCCCCACTTTTAAAATGAGGGATGTAGCTTACAAGTCACTCATATCAAAAGAAGAGATAAATGTTATAATCATGTGCATGTCAACATCTGGAGAGTATATGATCATAGTAATGTAATTATAAATGTCATTAAAACATGTAATTAACAAATTAAATGTAATGTACACAAGTTTCATTTTGAGATAGATATAACAATGAGACATGTAATAAATAAACCATATTTGGATTATTATACATTGTAACAATGCATGCTATGAATAATTGCACCACTAATCACGTTCAACAAGCATGGAAACACAACATGAAATGTCACATTTAAGGCCAAATAACACATACAAGGGACATGTTAAAATGTCATACATCCATTAAACAACATTGATATAGGGCCAAATACCATAAATAATGAACATGATCAGATGTTGCACAATAAAATATTACATATATAAGACCAAGGGCCTCAAGCAATGAACATTTTTAAATGTCTTAGAAGGAAATTTTTAACACATATTTTTAATGGCCACATGAAATAAACATGTTAAAATGTTGCATAGTAACATATTTCATACATAGGGCCAAGGGCCACACACAACAAAAATGAGATGTCTAGCCTATCATGTAAGAAAGTGTTTTTTCTATTTTGAATTGAGATAAATCAAACTAATATATTTAAAATATTTTAATTGAAATGTGGGAATATATATATATATATATATACATATATATATATACATATATATATATATACATATATATATATATATACATATATATATATATACATATATATATATACATATATATATATATACATATATATATATATATATACATATATATATATATATATAATACATATATATATATATATAATACATATATATATATATATATAATACATATATATATATATACATATATATATATATATATATATACATATATATATATATATATATACATATATATATATATACATACATACATATATATATGTACATACATACATATATATACATATATATACATACATATATATACATATATATACATACATATATATACATATATATACATATATATACATACATATATATATATATATATATATCTATATATATATATATATACATACATACATATATATACATACATATATATACATACATACATATATATATATATATATATATATATATATATATATATATATATATATATATATAGAATACTTAAAAATATTAAAAAATTAGAAAATTAGAAATTAGATAAAAATAGTAAATAGGATTACATATATAAAAATGTCCATAAAACATTTATTACTTTTTGGGTTGAGCATATTTGAAAACTACTTGGAAAGATGAGTTTAATGTGCTATGACTGAATGCAAGAATTTAAAATGAGTTGGGATAATTTCATAGGAGGAGAACATGGTCACACTATAGCTTTATTTTATGATTCTGGCTATGTCCTTGTTGATGTTTACTTTATTTTTATATCTATCTCTATGTGATTATTTTGACGATTAATTATATATGTTGATATATTGTGTGAAATAAATAATAAACACAAACCCTTGTTACTGTAGAAAAAATAAAGAGTATATCAAATATAAAGGGTAAAATGTGTAATATGAATAACTATGCTATCCTCAAAAAACCTATCATAATGTGAGTACTTCCTACATATACCAAATTGGCCTTAGTTTGATGTAGTTCTCCATCATAAGGTGATTGTGTGATTATCAAAGTGTAATATGCAATCATGTAAATGTAGTATCTCTCATGCAAATCATTACCACAACATAAAAATATCATTGCACACACAAAAAAAGTACAAATGTATGTATATCATTACTAAATATATTATCAATGTATAATCTATAAAAATCTCTCTCACTAGGATTTGAAAAAATAAAGGAAGTGCCTAATAAATAGGCTCAAGATTTTTTTCATTAAAAAACAATTAATTGCATGAAACAAGTATTAGTTAATATGGAATATTTTCACTCATAAAATAACACGTGTAAATATTATACATACATCAGCTAATTAAATAACCCCCAATCAAGATTAAATCTAATAGTTTGTGTGAACATGACTAACAAAAAACTAGTTTGGAAATAACCCAACACACTAGCTAGTATGAACACAACCACTCCAACACCCTCCCCTAAGCATAGAATATAGAAGGAGGAAAGAGAAATCAAAGAGACTAATGGATCCCTACAACAAGGCATATTTAGGTACCCATGTACAAATGCACAATGAAATACTAAGTTTTCCTATGGTAACAAATCCATCTGATTTACAAAAAATGAGAAAAAGAGTCATCATGAATGAAGTGTGTCACCAAAGGGTACCCCCAAAAAAGGTAGAACAAAAACAAATGTGGAGAAGAGAACTTATGCTACAAGGCTTC
Organism: Torreya grandis; assembly: GCA_037957365.1. Classification (NCBI taxonomy): domain Eukaryota; kingdom Viridiplantae; phylum Streptophyta; class Pinopsida; order Cupressales; family Taxaceae; genus Torreya; species Torreya grandis. The sequence continues at coordinate 724,288 of JARHVA010006523.1, read as the reverse complement.
CCAAAAATAATGTTTCAAAATATAAACATAATTTTTTAGTAGCTAGACTTGATGGAATTAATCCCTTCAAACAAAAATGCACTCAATCAACTACCTCCAATATAATAAGTGGTACATCAAGGACTAGTAAGGAACATAAAATAAGATATAGTATGTTTACACCCCTATATCCCCCCTCTCCTCCATAATGATGAAATGTGTGTAGTGAATCAAAATATATGTATGAATGGTAAAATCCCAATACTTAAACACTGAAATGAAGACATCGGGGTTCACCAGACTAGATACTCTTTAGAAGAATAATAAGATCCACCACAAAGGTGAAGGATCCTATCAAGATTAAATATTGAAATAAAAAATATCTAAGGAAGATTCCCATAGTGGTGATGGGATAGTCATGCAAATGAATATTAAAATGGAAAACATGTACATGAAAAAAACATCCATGACTCTCAGTGTGACTAAAAAATGGTCACATCCAACAACCACTATCACTAAGTGACACAAGAAACTCTAGTATACTATAAATCTATCAAATACACAATCTATGAAATGAGTGATGCATGCTCAAAAAAATAAATGAATTATTAACAAGTAAATCATAAAACTAAGGAGAATCAAAATGAAAGAGGAGAAATGTGTTGTAAACTAAAATGAGTGGTGGAGGAAGATCACCCATAGAGTCCTCTCAAATAATTATGTTGATGCCACCAAGAACAATAAAATATACTTTACAAATGAATATGAGTAGTGGATGAAGATGACTTAATATGAGTCGGTAGAAATTCCATAATAAAATAATGTGATGGAACATCCAAAAAAGTGTCAGGTTTCTCATATTTGACCACTATAATCCTAGATTTCTCAGGTCTATGTGAGTGTGTAAAATATATCAAACATAGCTCACTATCCTTACAAAGAGTAGGGAGAATAGAAGATGGAGATATATCATCAAATAATCCCCTAAAATATGAAACACCTATTAAATTAGCCAATTCCATCTTCAGTTATCCACTTAAAAAGATGCATATGGGTCATAATGCACTGTAGACACTTACTAGTGTGAAAAAGTATAGTAGTATGACCTATGTAATGAAACATGTAACAGCCAAAATAAATGGTATGATTCTCAAAAAAATCATGAATATATACAAGTGAAACTATAGGGGGATATAGATAACGTGTAATAATATGATAAATAGGGACAATGGGTTACCCAAGATCTAGTAAGATGCATTGTAAAAGTGCATAAAGTGAATGCATGCCAAATTCAAGATTAAATGATGGAATTTAAATAGAGGCATCAATGTCTAACATATCATGGTGATCTTTCAAGATAACCATTTGGATATATAGGGGGAAATGAGGTAACCCTTGTTATGAATGAGGGAGCATAAAAATAAATTATGATTCACTAATTTCCTATTCACTTCCTATAGTTCTAGAACATATGCCTTTAGAAAATGTACAATAGGAGAAACAATTATAGTATAAAAATGTTTATCAATATTAAAAACATAAATAGGTGTATGTTCCTTGTCTATGTCATAAAAAAATGGTCTTATTGAAACATCCTAACGAGATAACTTATCACTAACAAATGAAGGAGGATGAGATGCTAAAGGTTCTTTATGAATATCATGATCAAGAATAAATTTATCACAAATAGGAAAAGGTAATAGAGGAACATAAAAAATGTCACCAATATAAAAATACTTAATATGAGATGAATAATAAGGAAAAAAAGTTGTTGGAGTTGAAGTGAACTCTTCAAAAAATGCTATAATAGCATCCCAAACTTCCTTAGGTGATGTGGTATGTACAATGTGAGACTACAAACTATCTAAAACATGGAGGTGAATGAAACAAATTTCCTCATATTTCAAAGAAAAAAAAAAAAAAAAAGGTCCTCATTAGTAAAGTATGGAAATTGTCCAAGCACAACTCCCCATAAGACATTCATTTGCTATTGCATATTCATTTTGTTTTTAGAAATGATTTATTTGAAAGATTTAAGGGGTTCAAACATATAGGAATCCATACCTAGAGAAATGAAAAACCAATAATGGAAAAAATAATAGCCCTTAGAATGGATGTCATTTATCATAAGAAATTTGTCATTGAGTACAATAAATGGCACAAAAATAAAATGTACAATTAAAATGGGATGTTAGACTCCAAAAAAAATTCATCTATGAGTTTAAAAAGTGTGATGAAAAGTGAAATGGAATAAAAAGAGACCTCTGATAATGAAGGTGAAAATAAGAAACAAGTTTATGGTACCTATGATCTAGTCTAATCTCAATCTGAGCTAGACCTCACTCTCCAATCATTGACACATGAGAGGGAAAGAGTACAGGTGCCAAAATCATTGAATAAAAAACTCTCAGTTTTTAAAAAGAAATCCATTTTACAAAATAATTTTTCTTTAACTTTTAAAAAATGCTCTCCTATATAAAATTAGATGACTCATTTTATCAAATAATAAATTGAAGGGCCTATACAATTTTTTTGTATCATATTTATTTAAAATATTATTAAATCCCCTTTTCTTATAAACCTATTTAAAAAATTGTTGAAAATAAATCTTATTTATGAACCATCGATCTTTTCTAAAAAATAAGGTGAGTATAAATTTTAATTCTAGGTTGTTAAAGGGGGTTGACACATCAAACTTCCTTACAATTGAAAGCCTCAACAAGGTCATACTAGAAACTCGATTGGATAAATACTTAATAGGTTTACATGAGAAAACTTATATATAAACTCGTAACAACTCCAATTTTTTTTAATACTAATTTTTACTCATTTAGGGTTTCCATCTTGAGATTTGATTTGGCAAGTTAGATATTGAGCAAAGTGTTTTTGAGTGAATGATATTGAGATCACTTTCTATGCCAAGTTGAAATGTGTAAGAAGCTGAGTTTGAAGCTGTGACACTAGGTTGGATATCATGCATAGATAAAACTATATCAATCAAGTAAGATCAAACTCAAATAAGAGATCAATGTCATTTGAGATATGTTAATTAACCAAAGATAATCATTGATAATCCTGACTTTATAAACAATATTAGGTGACCTAGGTTGAGGTCAAGAAATAGTGTAGGAAATGGCTATGAGTATAATTCAAATAGAGTTGAAGTAATGGGTGTCAATGTTGAGACAAGATTCTAGGATATCCAAGTTTGTAGGATGAAGGGGCTCATCTAGTTGAAAATTGTGCTGACATTAATAAAAAAATCAACAATAAAAAACCCAACATCTTAGTGGGTACTGATTGCGAGAGGCCATGAATGTTGAATCCACAAAGGTGTGGATGACTAAGATCTAGTCTATTTGATCAATGGTTTAATAATATAAAAATTAAAAAATATAGATAAGAGGGGTTTCAAATATGAATAACAGTGCACCTTTCCAACTTTTTGATGTCAAATCTATCTCCAAATTTAGAAACTATAGAATGCCCAAAAATAAGACTATCAAGTTTATGTGTAGAAAGGCAAACACAATACCAATGGAAGAACACCTAACCAAATAATTGACACCAAAAATAGTCTTTCATATACTAATTCTTTTCAAATAGAAATACATGTATGACATGTGAAAACAAATAATTATTTAAAAAAAAAAAAATTGGAGCCTATTTGTAAAACCTATCAAATGTGAGATAAGTGTACATCAATTTTGATATAGATAGTTCCAATTCCATATCAAAATGATATGTGTACAACCCAGTGAAAAATAGTTACCAATGCAAAAATTGTTTAAAAAACATAATTTTGTAATGAGAAAGACAAATAAAATAATTTCAATTGACTAATTGATGCATGAGTGAGCTTTAATACCATATCAGAGTGCAATATGCACTCATATAAATACAAGATCTCTCCTATGAACCATTACCACAACATCAAAATATCATTGCACAAATAACAAAAATGAACAACTATTTGTTTCAATATTGACTCTATGGTATATTTATAATATGTAGCATCTCTCTCACCAATATTCAAGAAAATAAAGGAAGTGCCTAATAAATAGGCTCAAGAGTTTGTTTCATGCAACAACTATTTATTGCATGAAACCAATATTAGTTGATATGAATTATTTGCACTCAAAAAATAATATATGAAAATATCATACACATAAAACTAATTAATTAACTCCCAATCGAGCTTAATTCCTATAATGAGTGTGAGCAAGACTAAGACAAAACTAGTTTAGAAATAACCCAAGCCACTAGCCAGTGTGAACATAACCACTCCAATAGTGATCTATTATTGTGAAACTATATTAATGTAGATAGAATATTGATTCAAATAAATGAAAATTGATGTGCTTGACATTTAATAAAATATATTTAGACTTGGCATATGACTTTTAAAATATAGTATAATTGAAATTGAAAGAAGTAGTGTTATTTTGATTAATGTGTACTAAGATTTCTAAGAGATCAATAGATGTATTCCAATAATCCTTGATCTGATTATATAGGTAAATATTTTGAATAGTTTTGATAACTTAATTTACAAAAGATGTGGGATTAACAATGTGATATGTCTTTATTTTGGATATTAACTATTAGAGTGTGGGGGATAAGGACACACTAATGGACAAGGGCACAATTCTATAATTTTGAATCCTACTATAATTTTGAAAAATGTGTGGTACCATAGATCTAAAGTTTTATCTTAAGGACTTGAATTATCAATACAATCCCATTGTGATGCCTCATTTTTAGATGAGATATCTCACCTAAAAGTAACTTAGCTCAAAATAAGAGTTATTTAATATGTGAAATATGTAATAATGTACTATCAGTTAAAAAATTTAATGTATTACTTACAATAGTTTAATATAACATCGAGTTTTCATATATTAAATGGATATATCATTGGACCACATAATCATCAATTACAGATATGGATGATGGCATAAAATTAAGAATGCATGACATGAATCATTGCACCATAGTAATAAAAAACATAAAATTAATTCTATACAATGTCACATAATTTACATATAATGTCATGCATAAGGTCAAAGGCCTAAAATAAGGGACATGTTAACGTCAAAAAATCACACAATGCCAAGGGACACATGAAAATGACATAATAATGAGATAAATGAAAGAATTTATAGAGAAGGGCCACACATAATAATCAATATAAGCCTATCTTATCTTGTAGTAAAGTAGGATTGAAGCATAGAGTAAATGAAAATAGTTTACATCAACCATATGTATGAATGTCAGTGTTATTAAAAATCATATTAATGTAATATATGTATAGTATGAGCAATTAGAAAAGAATTTGTATGGTATGTATCTTGAGATTATATAAAGGTTGTGGATAAACACACCTTGTTAAACCATGCAAAAGTATGTCATGTATCACACTCAAATACCTCATGAAAAAAATATGTATTGAAAAATAGGAACATGCTATTTACCTATAAAAGAATAACTAATATATGTAAATAAGTAAGCTAGACAAAAAATTAAATTCTTAGAGTTTCTAATTTTAAAATTTTTAAAATATTTCCAGTTTTTATTATTTATTTATTTATTTTTATTTTTATTTTTACCTTTTTTTAATTGTTTCCATATGAGAATGTTTTTGAATTTTTTCCATATTTCAATAAAATACTTGAAAATTTTTAATAATAAGGATTCAAAAATTTAAGAGAATATGAGGAATTCAAAAAATCCTCAACAATATGTTAAAGTATAAAGTAGAATTAACGTAGACAAATGATATGCCCCTAAAGTATGTGTAAATGACTCGTGGAAATTTACCTTGAATGTTTAAGATATATATCAATGTACATGATCATCATAGGCAAGATAAATATGTGTTCATGTATGTGCAATGAAAGTTATAACATCATAAGTATGTGATAGTGAGCAAGAATGAGCATTGAAAGCATTTCTAAGGTACTTGCTTTGGATTATTATATTCCAATTGAAAATTGAAAGGGTAAGTGTCTATAGTGAAAATAAAGACAATGGGTAGAACAATGTTTGTAATGGGGATACAATAATTATAAAGGAATTAAAAGCATAGAAGTATGTACTAGCGAAGATGCATGTAGTTTCACCAAATATATCGATGATAGGTATGCATGAATAACCCAAAGAATGATATTGAGTAACTTATTGTAAAGAGAAAATTCCAACTGTTAATGCCTTTGAATCTAAATTATCATTTTTTTTCAATATAAATATCTGAATCACTACTCATATTCCCTTACAAACCTATATTCTCATGTGAAATAGGAAAACATCTAGCTGCTTGTAGATAGGATGAAATTATCCAAATAACTTGTTGTGGCTTGGGAGACGAAGACTTATTTTCAAGTGTCATTTTATAGTTATGAGAATGTACCATGTTATTTGTAACTAACTAAATATAATCATGTGTAATCTTAGGATGATCTTAAGTATATGGAGACAATGATTCTATAATATGTTCATATTTTTAAATAGATGGAAAAATTGATTATGTAATATACTTCTAAAGACGTAGATCATGCTCTTTAACACTGATGTGTAGTATTCCATTACAATGTTGCTTAATGCTTGTACGAGGAAACTATTATATAGTATAATTAAATATCATTAGTTCTAAGGGATATTCATATCATATTCCTATAATGTTTACCACTTGAATATCAAAAATATATTTGATAAATTTTTGTAATATAGAAGGTAATGATGTAATATTTTATATCCAAGGGTGTCTTGATAGGATATATAATATGCATGTTATTGGTAAAACTAATAATGGAGTGGACACTAAGAGATTTATCACTTGTAAATATTACACTATATTCTCAAGAGTATCCTTTGTCTTACCATCAAATATTGTCAAAAGTCTAGAAGCATCTTGTAATTTTTTCTCTATATAACTAATAGAGTAAAGGATTATGGTGGCATACACTTTTTCACTTGAGCTAATGTCTATCATAATATTATGTATGGATTTAATGTTAACATATGTATAAATAATGAGTCCATGTCTATTTGAATCATCATAAAATAAATATTATCATCAAATGTGATCATAGGATGTAATGATTGTTTTCTTGTAACTATATCAATGATACTATCAAGTGGATGTCCATATTTATAAGGAGGAGGATGAGTATTATATGCATAATTTAGTCCATAATTTATTTCTTATTTTATCCATGATTTGGAAAAGGATCTTTGTACATTTTGAGTTTTTAATTTTAATTTACTCATGTCTTATCCTCTTCAATATGTGTGCCAATATCAATAATGTTCTCATCAATAAGATCTTAAATATTGTGCTTAATCATAGAACATATAAATATATTGTAGTCATAATATACATTTCCATAAAAATATTTAAATAATGGTCTAGACATGTCCAATTTCATTGGTGGAGGAAGAGTGATGATATTGCATTCAATTAGATTTTGTAATAGTAATACACAAGGAGGTGAAGGTAACATTAAAAATTACCTCCTCATGTTCAATATTGCTTTCATTTGGTTTGCTATTATAATCTAGCTTTGTTGTAAACTTAACATTTGAAGCAGAAGGAACATTTGAAGTATACTTAGTCATGTTCATTATGAGAAACTTGACCTCATGATCTATGACTATATGACATCATTCATAAAAATATTTGAACTTATCAAACATAATTGACTTTTAAAGTGGAGGCAAAAAAAATTGAGTAAAGATATATTAGATATCATTATCAACCATTGGGTTTATCATTTTTACTAGCATAGTATTGTATGTTAGCACATATTCATTAATTTTTTCATTAGAACCTTATTTGAGATTATAAATTTTGAGAATATTTGACCAATGTTGATAAAAATTATGTAAAAAAATTAATGAATATGTGCTAAGATACAATACTATGCTAGTAAAAATGACAAACCCAATGGTTGATAATGATATCTAATGTATCCTTACTCAAATTTTGTTGCACATTAGACCCTTATTTGAGATTATAAATTTTGAGAATATTTCACCAATGTTGATAAAAATTATGTAAAAAAATGATATGAAAAAGGGTTGAAATATTTTAGTGATTTAAGAGGGATATCATTGAATAATTTAACAACATATTCATTTATACTTCTTCGAAATAAATTTGTTAACAATTTATCAATATTAACATAGTATAGGAAAGTTGGATAGAATACACACAAATGTTATTCATGGTCACCTTTGACTTCATATAAAGGAATATTATGAGCCACATAACCAATTGGTATTAATTAAGATGAAATATAGGCCTTCACAACTCAACTATCTATAGCCAAATGGTTATGTACCAAGAACCATGAGTCCATAGATGGGTTAGTATGAGAGATATTTTATCTATGCAAGATATATTTAAATGTAAACACATAAGTGCATGCTAAAGAGTAAAATTTTTTAAGGTATTAAGAGCATATACGACATGATTAGGCATATGCATAAATACATTTCAGATGCCATGATTTAGCCATTAAATGGGTGTGGTATATAGAATAGAAAATATTGCAAGGTTTCTGATTTGAGAAAATATATAACATATGCTTCCTCTTGTTCCCAAGTCATTTCATATTTGATATATTCTATTAGATAAGTATAATGACATGATACGGTAGTGCAAGAGTTTGTAATAGGAAGAACATGGGACTAGCCATTATTTAGTGTAGTTTCTTCATTAACATGACATTAAATCCATGTAAAAACATAATAGTAACATGTTGTAAATAAATGTATTATGTGATGATAATTTTTATAATATTATGTATCATATGAAGTAAATATTCACTTGTTGATCTCATTTTTAATATAATACAATTTGAATCAAGTAGCCTAACGACTATGAATATAATACAAGCACAAACAAAAGTATAAGCAAGGGCTTCAATGATTATGTGGGATCTAAAATATACTTTATCATTCATTAATCACTATTGACCAAATATTTTAGAGTGCTAACTATAGAGGAAAAATATGTTTGTATCCTACTAACCTTTTCTTAAAAGTACAATGATATTAAGTTCTCCAAGTAATATTTTTCTTTGAGGTGTACCACACAAAAAATAGATAAATAAAGATTTATATGGTATAAATAAGGGATCCTAGGTATTTCTAATATACTATAAGGTATATGGAAACTAAATTCCATATTTAATTCTATGCATGGTTATGAGTATTATGGTAAACCCTCCATGCCATGATATTTATAAAATAAGGAAACACATATCCCTTAATGATAGTCATTAATTATTTTTAAAACTAATAGAATATATTTCTAAAATAAACGTAAACAAATAAAAATAAACAGAAAACAAAAGAAAAATATTTTTGTGTATAGATATTAAAGAATTATAAACCAATGTCAAAAGAAAGATATATTTTTTACAAGGTCAAATAAGATTGAATCATTATGTGTCAAATTTTATCCAAGGTTGAAGGCTATTTCTTCTAGTGCTAGAAATTTATAAAATTATGTATGAAATTTGAAGATAAAAATGAAGCAAACAATAGAAAAATATCCAAAAAAATTAGGTTCACCATAATGTTTATTCTATTTTTAATTAAAATGAATCAAACTAATATCTTTAAACTATTGAAATTGAAATTTAGGAATGTAAAAATTTGACATTGAAATACAATATACTACAAAATATTATAGAATTAGGAAACATTTAAATATGGTATATATGCCTACAAATATGAAAACTACTTTTAAAATTATTTTATGCTGACTATCTAAGCTTTCTATTACTGAAAACTACTTACAAAAACCTATGTAATATATCATGATTAAATTTAGGAAATTAAACTCTACTAGGACATGTCCACATGAGAAGGACAATGCCACACTAATACATTGTCGCTAATTGCGTCCATGTCCTAGTTGATTATGTAACATGTTTTTTGATCTAGGCCTATTTAATTATCTATGATAGTTTTATTATTAATTTTATATATGTATATACTATGTAAAATACCTAAAAAATAAAAACCCTTGTTCTTGGTTAAAAACCAAATCAGACACAAAATATAGATGGGGGAAATATGAAGTTAAATATCTGAGATATCCTACAAAAATCTCACATAATATGAGTGTTGCCTACATAACCCAAATTCACCTCAGGGTGATGTAGTTCTCCATCCTAGAGTGATTGTGTCATCTATGATTGTGAAACTATGTTAAGATAGAATATGGATTTAAATGCTTGATAATGAATTCCCTTAACCTAAAAAAAATGTATTTAGACATGGACTATGACTGTTAGAATGTAAAAAAATTGAAATTTGATAAATAGTGACCTTTTGTCAATGTTTAGTAAGATTTCCATGTGTGTCATGCCAAAAACATGACACAATGAAAACACATAAAACTATTACACTTATTTTGAGAAATGTGAGACACACATTCTATAAAATTGCATTTTTCATAGGATCACCATATTCTTGGCAGGAGACACACAAGCATGTAAACAATATCCATCCCCAAATAACATGGAGACAATGTGCAAGTAGACACATAGTTGTTACACCACTATGTAAGTCTCACTTGATCTAATCAATCTATAAGATCTTACATAAGCCTACAAATATCTAAGCAGTATTAGTGAGTCACATGTACTTAAGGACTAAAATTGATGCAAAACTAAAAGGAGGTGGGTTAGATCAGCGAATTTATTGAATGAGAAATCCCAACACACTGTGGTGATCAATAAAATATCTGAGTGATTTTTGCCAATCATATGGCTTAGTTCACACATAAGTTGTAAATAATGTCCACTTTTGAGTTGACATAGACTATAATAAAATTATTAAACAAATAACTTTTAGTCCACATAGGATCATAAAAGGTTCCTAAAATATCTCATTTAATCCCCATAATAATGGAACAACCCATCTCCACCATCAAATTTTGTCAAAGGAAAAGATGCCCTAAATGTCAATATAGAGGACATAAGTTATCTAATTCATTAATTGTATGTAAAAATGAAAATTTTAAAACGACTGAGAAGGTGTAAGAGGATGCATTTTCCATAGTCATCCCCCAATCCTTCCCCAATATTGGATGACTAACATTAATTGAGTATCCAAGATTTTAGTCTACATTATTTACTTATTTTTAAAATTTCTAGCATAATAAAATTATTCATGAGTTAATTTTTTAGGTACCCATTTTGACAGAAAGCATCAAGGAGGTCTTAGTCTCCCATGGTTTATAGATAGGTCTTAGGATATTCAAGCTCCACCACAACCACTAATGGATGTTAAAAGTTTTAATGTGATTCTTTTTGAAAAAATATTTTTAGGTATTAAATTTTATTTTATATGGTAGAGGGAAAAAAAATAACATGGGTCGCCTTTTGGGTTAGTGTGTTTCAAGGATTATATGGTACCAACATACCGCTATTTTTTAAAATTGGGACCCTTGGGAAACCCTAAAAATTGAACATGAAAATTTAGCATGTTAAGGTCATTTGTAGAATTTTAAGATCATCCACTTTATCAAAGCAAGGTTACTTAGTTATGTTTTGCTTTAATTATAGCTAACAATGATAATAAATGTTCTTTATGGATTTTAGTTTCAGGTTGCATGGCATTTGTCACTGAGAATTTTGTATTCCAAAACCCTGGCAAAACCCTCAATTCAAATTTAAATAATGGCAGGAACCAAATTGGCGGGAATGCTTTTAAATATTCATTTTGGACCTAAGTATAAAAAACATATTTTAAAGTTTAGTCATGTTTTTTAACATGACTAAGACTTAGTCTAAAAGCTTGTTCCCCTTTATAATTTCCCCTTTTAAAGTTCCTTATGGGCCTAACTAATATTCATTCTACATGGTCCTCTTAATATTTCCTAGATTAATCTAAGGTTTGAACCCTAAGGCCACACTGTATTTATTAAATACTAACGGGACCTTTTTATTAATGTCTTAGCTTAAGTTATAATCTTCCAAGTCTAATTAAATGTTAGCTTGGTCCTTTGGTTTATACCTTAACCTAAGGTTTTAATCCTAAAGCCTCAATGTATTTATTAATACGATTAGGATGTTAGTCTCAATACCTTAGCCTAGGTGTTTTATACTACCATGGTCCTAGCTTAACTTCCTTACACCTTGTAGGATCTAATGACCCTCACTTTACCACAACATTTAATCCAACAAAATGAGTAAAACCTAAGCTTCAGCTTAAATAATGTGCATCTCAAGTGATCTAATGGTTCACGTTTCCTCATAGCCCATTGATTAGATGACATGATGAAAACTGATAGAATCCTACACATAACCCTTCAGACCAATCATATTCAAGCCCTTGAATAATAATCAATGGTCCTCGCTTGCTCATGAAGACTTGATCAAATGTAATGAGGAACAATTTAAAGGTCAAAGGGTTATGGAAAGCCCAAATGATCAACACACAACACCCTTACATTTAATAGTCAAAGGTGAATGGGTCCTACCAAACAAAGCAACCAATTATGAGAAAGCTCTCAAATCATGATCCTACATATATCATTTCATCAAAAATCTTGATTTAATGAACCAAATTAAGCTCACTACCTTGGGAAACCACATGGAGATACCAAGTGGCACTCCCGAATCAGGCCACAAGATTTTGATGAGCTTAAAAATGATGTTTGTGTGACTATCATTTGATGTCCATGAGGAGATTTTTAACATCTGTGTGATCAACAAATATAAGCCCATCAAATTAAAAGCTTCACTAGATTAAAATTAGAATTTCTATGACCATCATTTGACATCCACGAGATCATTAAATTTAATCTAATGAATTATTCTCTTCAGGATCAAAATGCACTCTAAAATCTTCGTAGAAGGCTAAAAAATTACATGACAAGCCATTAGAGGAAGCATGGAAAATGCATCCTTTGCAATATCATTTACTACTTGGACCATTTTAAATAGCCCAGGAGTAACCCCATGTAGAAAAACCATAGCCATAGCCCCAATAGCAAATTATGCAGGGCTAGAATGAATAAGGCCATAGCTAGGAGAAAGTAGGACAAGTAAAAGTGGAAGAGAGGCCTAAAAAGAGGGCCTCATCTTTAACACTATCCCAAAGGCTACCTTCCATAGTCTAGTACATAGAGATGATAGCCTTAGATATTGAAGAGACACTTAAGGGTGCCTTCAAGGAACTTGCAGAGGCATAGGATACTAATAGGGAAGAAGAACTTTTTGAAGAGGACCTAGTCTAAGAAGGAGAGCTTGGGGAAGATAAAGGAAAAGAACTTATTCTAGGTATGGTACCTATGATATCCTAGGAAAAGAGGAAAGTAGAGCTTACATAGGTTCTTGTGGGAGCAAGGAAGAGACCAAGCCTGACCATCTCTCACACCACAAGTGAGGTAAATTTGTTCAATTATGAATTCCACATTCATGGGTCAGTTTTCCCTGACTGGTTCATTTATGGGAATTAAAAAATATCCCCTCTCTTTCCCATTCATTTTCCATGAAAAGAGCTGTTGATGTTGAGATACAAGATGACATGAATCCAGGGATAAGGGCTCTGGTGAAAGAACAAGAAGAAAGGAGAATTGTGGTCACCTAAGGACTAGAAAGCAAGAAGATGGATTCTATTGGAGCATTAAGTAGATAAGGTGTGGAGGTCCTAAAAGCTCCCAAATTCAAGAAGCCAATCATAACCATCCAATTCAACCTTGAAACAACTAGATTAGAAAGGGTTACAACTAGGATATCTATGGTTGGAATAGAGGAATTCACCTTTCAAAAGGTGGAGCCCTTTTTAGGATTAAACCCTATGGGAGGTCAACAACATGGTGAAGTTGATATTTATGAAGAGGATGTGGAAAGATTTATTGAGGCTTGATTAGGACAGGCTAAAGCTAGAATCTAAGGCATTAAGTAAAGGATCCTACATTTAGAAAAGAAAAAATAAAAAAGAAAACATGGAGACACATGTAGTCTTATGAGTACCTAGGGAAATGTCCAAGATATTTGATGAGTCATTTTATGACATATAAGTACTCAAAATAATGAAGTTGAGGTAGAGTAAATTAGAGTGGAAAAATGCATTAACAAAGAGTTTGGTCATGCAATGGCAAGCCTCAAAAGACAAGATAGCTGAGCTTCTCAACATTCAAGCAAGGAAATAAATCTCAGGATTCAAAACCATCAGTTTAGGACACTTGAGCACAATTATAGGAATTATGGTTAACAAGTTTCAAAGTTTGATTGCATGGCACAATGATGTGGAAAGACTCCTAGAAGATGATAAATATCTAATTGCAAGAATTGGGGAACTTCTCAGGACTATGATTGTAGATCTTACACAACCCACTGTCATTGGAATCATAAGTGATAAGGAATTCAAACATAGGGCTACATTGAAAACTCAGGGAATCAAAGGAAAGAGCCAAGACAAGTTTGGGGCTGATAAAAATAAGATCTTAGACATGATATTCAATACTAGAGAGATCATAAATTAAGCTAGGAACATTAAAGAATCCATGGCCATAAATGATTGATAATTCAATGACTTGGTAGATCAAGAGGAGGAGCATATTCTGAAGCCTACTATGGATCTAGATATAGTTGATGAGAAACATACTAAGGCCAAGATAATCCTCCTCTAACAAGAAGCAGAGGCCCCACCAACAAAATGAACAATATTTTATTTTTTAAATTTTTGTAACTTTTTGAAATAGAATATTCCATTGTAAAGGTATATACTAGTTTGTTAGCACATTTGCCTCTAGGCCAGTGTGACTATGAAAAACACATATATTTTAGAACTTTTAAGGACAATTATCCTTATCTTCATACACCTATATACTCCCTGACCTTTCTATAAAGGCATGTATTACTATTTTTAAAAGAGAGAAAATTTTGAACAAATTTTGTATACTTGGAGCAATTAATATAATCAAATAATTTTGTAAATATTTTCCATATTTGATGTGTCAATTTCTAATATAACCTTTCTCTCAATTGCTAGTTAATGTCATGAATTTGAATGGTGTCTTTGAATTTTGAGTTACATTTTCTAATCATAGGGTTTCTAATTTGTGCATATGCTAAATTAGTTGGATGATCTTAGGTTTTGCTTCACTTCATTTTTCTCTGTATTCAGATGTGCAAATGTTATTTGATTATAGTAGTGAATCTTTAAAGTAGACTTGGTTCTTACTTGTGCCTCTTTACATTATCCTTTGAATTTTTTCTAGTATATAGTGAAATTTGAGCTTAAGCTATGTTGCATTATATATTGGTTGAATGTTTTCTCATTTTTAATTGATGCTTTGTCATAATGTTTGATACTAAAATTGGCAATCACTTGTTTGTTTTCTGCCTTACCATTCTCTTTGTTCCTTTTTTTTACATCAGATCACTTTAGTTTTAAATTCATTATAAATATCCATTTAGATTAATTCGTATCTTAACTATGGATCATAATTCACTAAATATTGACAAAGATTTTTTGTAATTCATAAAGAATAGACTAGGGTAGCTCCCAACCACCAAATCATATAGATATTATGGAACAGTTTATCTTACCCTGTTGTTATTTCATCATGACAACTAGATTGTTAAAACCTACAACTCATGCTCTGAATTTTCTAAATTCTAAAATGAGAAGTGTGACATACTAGATAGTCTATTCCAACTCATGTTCTGAATGTTATTTTACAATATAAACATTTCATACACTTGTACATATATATTTGCATATATCCATCTTAATATATATTAGTAGGATAAATCTCGTATGTGCAAATTGGTCTAAATGACTCAAGGTGCTAATGCTTCTTCCACATAAGTGTGAACATAGAGAGATATATAAATATTTATCACTTGTCCCATATATTGATCAGTTTGGAATTAAATGACTAATGGACTTGTTGAAAAATACATGTGTGTGTGTGTGTGTGTGTGTGTGTGTGTGTGTGTGTGTGTGTGTGTGTGTGTGTGTGTGTGTGTGTGTGTGTGTGTCTTTTTCAACAAGTCCATTGGTTTATTAAATTTGATGTCTGACATTACAAGTGGTAAAGGAATTAGCTGATAGTGGTTAATAATACAACCATCACTTGAATTCACATTTAAATCGTTCACGAGATAATTTAGTGCAATTTACTCTTAGTCACATTTACATTTGATGATATATTCCTTCAAACTAAAATTATCAATATGAATAAGTATTTTAGACATGGAATTTTGGTAGAGGTTCATAAGGTTTTGGCAAAGGGTGAGATGGAGTCTTATGAAAAGAAAGAATGTAATTACAAAATTGCCTCAGTTAAATGTGATCTCATGAATCATTATGGTAAAAAAAAATAATAATATCATTTAAGGAAATATATCCACTCAGGATGCTATGATTTCCAGCAAATAATACAAAATGAGTTTGTTGAGAATGCCTTATGGAAATGATCTCATAAAACGTTCTATCTAGACAAAATTAGCCCTGCAAAAAAAAATTGACTTCATACTTTAGCATATAAATGTAGTGGATTTTTGTTGAAAGGATCTTTAAAAAAAAACATCATTTAGAAAGCATTTTGATAGATTTAAAGTCAGGACAATACCTCTGCCATGTTAGATTTATGATCAAAATTGAAATAAATAGAAACTATAACACAATGAATAATGAACACAACAAGATAAATCTGATTTACTCTTTAGAAGTCCACTCTGTCTTATAAAATAATACTTGTGATTTAATATTTCTATCTTGAACAATGAAGAATCATTATATATACAAGTGAGAGGAAAGAGACACATATCTTCAATCTCCCTATTGGCAAAGAGACACATCACTTCAACCTCCATGTGAACCTCCACCAAAAGGCCAAGATGATGGGCTGGAAGTGGGAGCCTGAAGCTACTCCTCCAACATCAACACTCCCTCTTAGATAGGGAGGATACTTCTAGCTACATAAGACATATCACCTCATCATGATGTCAAACACAATAGATGACATCCATCATGGCTTTCTTAGTGTGTGGAATCAAGGGATTTCACCTCGAAATTCTCTCATAGAAAAGAACTCGTTATCAAGGGATTTCACCTCAAATTTCTCTCACAGAGAACTCTTTATCAAGGGATTTCACCTCAAACTTATCTCACATAGAAGAACTCATTATCAAGGGATTTAACCTCGAACTTCTCTCACAAGGAAGAATTTGTTATCAAGGGATTTCACCTCAAATTTCTCTCACAAAGAACTCATTATCAAGGTATTAATGATACTGAGACTCTTTCTTAGTTAAGGTTGTACTCTCCACTATACCAAGCTTATCTCAAAATTACACAAACTTTAACTTGGAGAGAGGTTTAGTGAGAATGTCTACCATCTGCTCATCAATGTTGATATACCTCAACTCAATAGCTTTCCTCAATACCATATCTCTGATATAATGGTATTTGATCTCAACATGTTTGGTTCTATCATGAAACACTGGATTGAAGAAAATCTTCACATAGCTCTAGTTATCACAATGAATGGTTGTAGGATCCATTAATTGTTCAACAAATCTTCCAAGGAGGTTACGAAGCCAAACTACTTCCCGAGCTACCATACAAGCTGCAATATACTTAGCCTCTGTTGTAATCAATGCTATAGATGACTATTTCTTGCTACACCAAGAATCATTGCAGATCTCAAACTAAAGCAACATCTAGAGGTGCTCTTCTGATCAGAGACACATCCTGCCCAATCAAAATTAGTATATCCATGTAGTTTCAAGTCTACACTAAAATAATATCTCAATCCATATCCAACTGTGCCACACAAATATCTTAGGATATGCTTCATTGCAACTAGATGTATTTGTCTTGGTTCACACATGAACTAACTAAGTGCACTCACTGCATATCAAATATCTGATCTAGTATTAACTAGATACATCAATGAACCAATCATTTGTCTGTACATGCTAGGATCCATCGGATCTAAACTAGCTGTAGCCTCTTTTAAATTTAACAAATTTGACTTCATCAGTGTAGACATTGGTTTGCAATTTATCATACCAAATCTATTCAATATGTCAATAGAATTCTTCCCTCGACTTAGAATTATCTCATTTGGTTTTTGCCATACTTCTAAACCAAGGAAGTAATGTAAGAGATCAAGATCCTTCATTTCAAATTCTAAAGCTAACTCCTTACATTTGAAAATGAGGTGATCATCTTCGATAATAAGAAGATCATCAACATGGAGAACAAAGATTAATGCATTGCCATCATTTAGCTTGAAGTATAGGTTTGAATCAACATCATTCTTGGAGAAATTCAAGCTCATCAAGTATCGATCAATTCTTTCGTACCAAGCATGAGGAGCCTACTTAAGGCCGTACAAAGCCTTCTTCAGTTTACAAACATGAGACTCCTTCCCATGAACCTCAAAACCATCAGGTTTCTCAATATATACCTCTTCCTCGATTACACCATTTAGAAATGTTGTCTTCACATCCATTTGGTGTAATTTCCATCCTTTAAATGCTATAATAGCAATGATGGTTCTGACAGATGTATAATGAGAAACTGGAGGAAAGGTTTCCTCATAATCTACTCCCTCTTTTTGAGAGAATCCTCTAGCCACAAACCTAGCCTTGTACTTCTCAATGCTTCCATCAGTTGCATGCTTGATCTTGAAGAGCCACTTAGAAGAAACAACAAATTTTCCTTTAGGTCTAGGTACGATATCACAAACATCATTCTTGAGGATGGATTGATACTCTTCAGCCATAGCATCTCTCCATACTTGTTGACTAGTAGCTTCCTTAACACTAGAAGGCTCAGACTCAATAATTTGACTCATTAATAACACAATCTAAGAACTTATGAGGTCTCTTGCTTTTTCTAAGAGATCTTCAGGGAGCTATATATTTTCCTACCTCTTGCATGTTTTCTTGAGTCCATTGAGGCCTTTTATGTACTATAACAATGTCACTAGGTCCATCAGTTGGTTCCAAAGGCTTAACTAGAACATCATCTTCTTTTGAATCAAAAACCTTCCTCTAAATTTCAGGAGTATGGTCAACTTCCATATCCTGAGGAGACTCTTGGTCTTCATTATCTATCTCCATATGAATGCTCTTAGATCTTTTGAATGCAACATTCTCTTCAAATGTATCATCCCTACTTATCTCAATCAACTTCTAACCTGGAATGTAAATTCTATAGGGTTTTGAAGTTTCACTATAGCCTACAAATATTCCCTTCTTCCCAGAAGGATTCAACTTAGTCCTTTTATCTTTTGGTATGTGAAAATATACTAGACAACCAAAGATCCTCAATTTACTTACTTCTAGCTTCACCACTATGAAAGCTTCTTTGAGAGTCATGTTTTCCAAAATGTGGTGAGGGCTTCTATTCTGAACATAAACAGTTGTCTTAGATGCTTTAGCCCAAAGGAAGATTTACAAATCTTGGTCATGAATCATAGCTTTGGTAGCTTCTACAATAGATCTATTCCTCCTTTTTGTAACATCATTTTGTTGAGGGTTGTAAGGAACACAAAACTCCATCTTAATCCCCTTTTCAATGCAAAAGTTACATAATTCATCAGAGGTGTACTACCCTCCATTGTCAGATCTCAAAACTTTGATCCTCTTCCTAGATAAGTTCTCTACCTGAGCTTTAAACTCTTTGAACCTCTCAAGTACTTCTTTAGATTCTTTAGATTTCAAGAAATAAATCCAAGTCTTTCTAGAGTGGTCATCAATAAAAATAATGTAATACAAGAAACCACTCAAAGAAGCAATAGACATTAGACCACATAAATCAGAATGAATGAGATCTAAAATACATTTATATCTACTTTCTCTACTATAAAATGGTCTTTTAGCATTCTTACACATGGCACAATCTTTACAGGTACCTTCATGCTCATGGTTCAATTTTGGAAGACTCGTGACCATCTTCTCCATGATAGGTAGAGCTCGAAAGTGTAGGTGAGCTAATCTTCTATGCCAAAGATCACACAAGCTTGAAGAATCATGTACCAATCCATGAAGTGGACAAGTGATTAGCCTATAGAGGCTCTCATGTCTAACTCCAATTATTCAAGAAGTTTTGAAGTTGGAATTCTTTATCCACACAAGAACTTTGCCTTCAGAGAAGGCAACTTGATAACCCTTGTCTTCCAAGGCTGAAATGGAAACCATATTTCATTTGATGCTTGGAACATAGAGAACATTACTTAACCTTAGAGTAATGCGATATTTTAAGTGGAGAGTGGAGATTCCAATCCCTTTCACTAAATAGCTAGCAACATCTCCAATGATAACTTGTTCACTAGAATTTCTCTCCATCAAGTTTGATTAATGCTTCTTAAAACCAATGATGTGTCGAGATGTGCCACTATCAATCAACCAAGTGTTGGTGTCGGTAGGTAAATTGCTTGATAATGCCAAATAGAATAAATATTCACATGTTTCCTTCTGAAGAGAGGCATCATCAACATCTTTAATGGTGGCTTGTTGCTTAGGCCTAGACAGACAATGTTTGGCAATGTGACCATACTTGTCACACCTAAAGCATTGGATTTTGAAGAGGTCCCTCTTCTTCTTGAAAGCAGGAGCACCATCAGTTTCATCATCTCTGTTCCTCTTGAAGAATCCTTTCTTCTCATTCTTGCTTTTCTTCTTAAATGATTGAGAGGAAAGGACATGAATGTCTTCATTGGTAGAGCTTTAACCAATTCCTCTAGCAACCAATCTAGACTCTTCTTGAATGCAATCTACCTTCAATCGATCAAACTTGGGAAGTTTTGATCTTGCACTAGTTCCTTGAATGTAGGATTCCCATGACGATGGAAGGCCATTGAGAGCAAGCATGGTCAAGTATTTGTCATCAACTACATGACCAATTGTAGAGAGCTGATTTCTTAATTCTAAAATCTTCATAAAGTAAGCAATAATTGTTTCTCCTTTTGCCATTTTCACATGACGTAGTTCTTGCTTCAGTGTAAGAGCCCGGCTGGTGTTGTTGATTTCATACATCTCCTCCAAGGTTTTAAACATGTCCCTTGCCATCTTCAACTTAGAGACAATCAGAACAATATGATCTTTAATGGAGTCAACCAATATCTTCTTCGCCTTGATGTCTTTCTTTTTCCACTGCAACTTCTCTTCTTCCTCCAATGGTTTGGGAACTTTGGTTTCCACAAACTTAGCCATGTCATTTTATTCCAAGGTGAGAATGAATATAAACCTCCATGATGTGAAGTTGGATGCTCCTTCGAGTCTATCCTCAATTTTAAGACTGTTCACCATCTTGACTAAAATAGGGATAGACAAGAGATATAAAGAACAATAGAGAGTATTGCTGCAATGACAAATCTGATCACGATCTTCTTCAAAGCCGCTCTGATACCATGTTAGATTTATGATTAGAATTGAAATAAATAGAAATTGCAACACAATGAATAATGAACACAACAAGATAAATCTGATTTACTCTTTAGAAGTCTGTTCTATCTTAGAAAATAATACTTGTGATTGAATATTTCTATCTTGAATAATGAGTAATCATTATATATACAAGTGAGAGGAAAGAGACACATCTCTTCAATCTCCCTGTTGGAAAAGAGACACATCACTTCAATCTCCATGTCAGCCTCCACCAAAAGTCCAAGACATTGGACTGGAAGTGGGAGCCCGAAGCTATTCCTCCAACATCAACATGCCAACATTCTCTTAACCTATGCTTTCATTTTGCTTTAGAGTAGAGAATGGAAATCAATCATATCTCCTTAAAGGCATGCATACCTCCTCCTTATAGCTATTATATTGCAGTCTTGTAGTTGCACCATTCTCCATGGCATCCTATTATCTAAACAAAATAAATTTTTTTTGGAGGGCACCTGGCAATGTCGTGCCATATATATATATATATATATATATATATATATATATATATATATATATATATATATATATATATATATATATCTCCAACGCAAAAGATGGATCTGTATATATGGTAGATAAGGAAATTTAAAAGACAAAAAAATGAATAACTAAATTCATTGTATCTTCTTATTTCAGCCAGGCAAGCCAATACAACATTCATTGCCCCTCAAAACTAGGGCTTTTCAGTCAAAGAGCCATAAATCTCCATGTCGAAAAGGCTACTTGAAGGGTTGGAGCTTCCATCTTTTTTCTTACTTTTTTAAATATCAAAAACTAGTTATATTAAAAGAGTAAAAAGAAAAATGAAAACATTACAATGAAAATATCAAAAACCCTGTACTGACAGGGTAACTAATAGACATAAAATAGCTAGATAACACATAGCTAGTCATAAGAAAAGACCACACAGGCTCTACACAAACATTTGAACACAATAAAAACATCAAACCACAATTCAAGAATCAATGAGCACCCAAGGGAACAACAGATGGGACAACACCACTTACCATTGTGGATGAAGTTAGAGAGGTCATACAAATAGCCGCCAATACTTTAAATGTCTGAAGTCAACCATACTTGCCTATTAAAGAAGAATGGTGGCAAACAATATTACCATTAATGTGATAGATCATCATCCACTCATCGTACTATGAGCCTTTACCATCCCAAAGTGCCATCATCCCAGGAGATAGATAGAGTTGAGTCTTGTGATGACAACACCCTATGATTTAAACTGAGAGAAAAACCATCGGATCTAGAGGACACCAACAAAGAAGCCTTTAAAAGATTAGGTGACATAAATTCTCCATGTGCTCAATGTAAAGAGCCAAGATCTCCCACTTGTAAAAAATCTACACTGAAGTACCATTGTTAGCTTGAGCCTATAAAAAATTCTTAGAACTTCCTCCAAATTAATGGCCATTAATCTGTCCCATCAGAAAGCGCTGACACTAACTAAATCGTTAGGCCTCCTGGGGGAGTTTTTAGCAATCAATTAATGAAGTGTCATTTCCATCTCGCCACCCCGGTGCCATGTTATTGGCCCAACAACCCAAACAAGGCATGTCTCTCCAATAGTTCATCTGTAGGAACAATCCCTCCACATTTTTCACCCAACTCCATTTTGGCGCACCTTGATTGATGGCTTTGTTAGCAAGCCAGTCTATGATAACATTGGCTTCCCTATAATATTGAGAAATCTAGAAGGAGTTAAATGAATTGAGGAGTAATCTAGCCTAGGCGATGACATACTCAATTTTCAATGAAAAAGAAAGACCCTTATTGAGAGCATTGATGATTACCAAAGAATCTCCTTTGATAGAAATATCCTTTACCCCTTCTCAATCGCTAGCTATAGACCGTGAAAAAGGGTCCAAGCCTCAACTGTGTTATTTGTTCTCAAGGGGATTTTCTTTGCTATTGCCGCCATAAGACTTCCATCATAGGACCTTAGAACACACCCTAGACCAGAAATACTGAAATTACCTCTACAAGCTCCATCAAAATTAAATTTTATCACTAGATTAGATGGCGGTTGCCATTGCACCTTGGACTTGTCAACTTTGATTGAACACCGTACAGAGAGACTCCCAAATGTAACAGGTTCCAAATAAAACTAATTTTTCACCATCAATCTATCCCCATCCGTGCATTTAGAAAACATATTTAAATCTCTTTTAGATTTCACCATAGCTACCTCCAAAATACTTTTATCAATACTTTCGCACACTTTGGAGAAAAGAGATACCAATCATTTGAAGATTCTAGAATTTCTCTCTTTCCATATTTGCCAAATGGTCAGCGCTTGGTACTATACTCCATAGGGAAGAAAAGGTGGCATTAGAGTGTAGACTAGGCCAACCCTTGAATAATGAGAGAAGATTTTGAACAAGGGGTACACACCATGATAACTTTCTAAAGATCCAAAGCGAACATTCCTTGCTGAACGGGCAGTGAATAAGAAGATGATCTGCATCCTCTTCTGATTGTCCACATAGAACACATTAAAAATTTTGGCCTATGGAATGTTTTTGAATTTTATCACCTGTTAGAATCCACTTATGAAGGGCCAACTAGGAGAAGGCACCCACTCTGGGGAGGACTGCATCAGTCCAACATAAATTATAAGGTCAATCTGAAACAGTTAGTTGGGATAAATATTTATAACCTTGTTTCAGTGTACTTGCAGAGGAGTCCCCCAGCCAAACTAACTCATCCTCTTGTGGGGAAGACAAAACATTCCTCTGCTCCAATAAATTCCTGAGAATGATTTTCTGTTGATCAGGAAAATCACAATCCCCAAAACTCCTCCATACGAATTTCGATGGAAGAGAGAAAGACAAATAAAATAATCATTAACTTTGTGGGCCCAATTTTGCTCCAGGAAAGCCCTTGCTTCTTTTAAGTTCTCTCGGAGAGCAAGCTTGGGTCCTCCTTTCCACGAATCTGTTCAGAAGTTGGCTTTATTCCCATTTTTAATCTTCCAAGACAATCTCTAAAGAACTACATCTCTACTTCTGAAAATAAAGTTCCACATAGCTGAACCCTTTAGGGGGTCTTAAACCGTGAAAATTCTTTCACCAACTGAACTGTCCAAATACTTACACTGCAAATTTTTTACCCACTTCGAATTTGGCTTGACATACATGCCTCAGGCTAGCTTTGCTCCAAGGGCAAGATTATGAAGCTCGAGATTTAGGATACCCGATCTTCCAATAGCCTTCGGTTTACAAACTTTGTCCCAGGCTAAGAGATGCACTTCTTTATTTTCCATAGAACCTCGCCATAAAAATTGCCCGCAAACTTTCTCCATCTCTGAAATGATGGACTTGGCAGCTGAAGCGTAGATAACAAGTAAATAAGAATTGTTGAT
This sequence comes from Torreya grandis, assembly GCA_037957365.1. Lineage (NCBI taxonomy): Eukaryota > Viridiplantae > Streptophyta > Pinopsida > Cupressales > Taxaceae > Torreya > Torreya grandis. The sequence continues at coordinate 699,499 of JARHVA010006523.1, read as the reverse complement.
AGAACGGATTTAACTAGTGTAATTCTCCCCGCCAGAGATATCCATTTTCCTTTCCACGAACCTAACTTCTTTTTTATTTTGGCGATCACCTGGTTCTAAAGCTCTCTTTTATTTCTACCATTGAACAAGGGAAAACGCAGATACACACTAGGAAGTTCTTCAATCTGAAAGTTAAAAAACTCCAAACCCTCCCTGTGAAGCGAATCGTCAGCATTGAAAAGAAAAATCTTGGATTTGAAGGAATTGACCAGCTGCCCTGAAAGAGAACAATACCTATCCACAACCTGTTTGATGGAGCGAGCTTCCCGAAGAGAAGCTTGACCAAACAGAATGGTATCATCGACGGAAAGAGCATGCGTAAAAGTAGTACTAAAATTTGAGACACTAATATCAAGTCAGCTACCTTTTTGATTTGCTTCTTTGATAGCGCAAGTAAATGTCTCTGCCACGAGGATGAGGAGATAGGGGGATAAATTGAAAAAAGAAATTATTTTATTTCATTAAATTGCCAAAAACCTGAGACCCGTTAGCTACCCCACATGGTATTTTATCATTCCACTTTGATCTTAAATGCTAGAACACTTGCTGGTCAAAGAATGAAGCAAATAACGTAATAATTGTCACCCCATGTCGAATTTTTCTATTCCCCTTTGCTCATAAATGATTAGAGGACTTAGTGTTCAAAGAAAGAATTAAAAATGTAGTATTTTTAAAGGACAAATCTGGTGATAACATTTCTAATAAAATTAGATTGAATAAAATTATTTGATTAATAACTAGGGAATAATGCATTCAACCATAATATACATTACCCTACAGAAATTATTATGTCTCTTACAATCCTTAGAGGTAGTTATTATAATAACCATAATGATAGCATAATGATAACAAGGCTCATGAATTACCGGTAGTCACTAATCCAATTCATGATGTATTACAAATAAAGAAACATAAAGTAGTTATCTAATTTATGATGTCAAATTTGCATAATATAAAATAGTAAAATTATAGCGATATATAATGTTAATTATTCCCCATCATTTTATAACATTAATTTCTAATAATGAAAATTAATTCTCTTAATTACTTTTTATGAATATATCATGATAACAATAATTAGTTGTTCCATAATACATAAATTAGAATGTGACATTTTCAATTGTACAAAGGTAAATCATTATTCTCATCATTAATCTCACTTTATAATATTAATCATAGGTAAGTTCCTTCAAAATATATTACAAAAAAAAGTGAGATTAACACCAATCACCACCTTTATGATTGGCCACTACCTATGTATCCAAATACTCCTAAGAAGGAATCAAGCCACACATAGCTCTCTCACCTGCAAGGATTGTGTAATTGTGCCTCTTTACTATATGTATGCAGCTACGAAATTGGCTTTGGTACTTGGCAATGATCACTCTTGACTTGCTTAGAGATATTTTAGATTGGTCTTATGACAACTGCTTATAAATGATCTTGAATTTTGGAGTAAGAGTGAAGATTTTCTCAATGTACAATAGTATATAAGCACTTAATAGATAGTACCAATGTATCTATAATGAATGATCTTAGATTTGTATCTATATAGTGAAACCTTTTGATAATTTCCTTTAGCCAACCTTATGGAACATGTGGGAAGACCCAAACAAATGTTTATAAATTATAAACTAGTATTTATTCGACATGGAAACAAGGCTATCCTAGGTGAATTAGTCCCTAATAGTAGACATATCTACCTCACCTGCACCTTTCTTGAAGAATTAAGGACAACTATCCTAAGTTGGACATAATTTGTGAGTAATTCAGTAAGAGATTTGAGCATTAACTTGGAAATTAATATGTATTAGTGATGACAAATAGAGGGTCAAACCTAAAAATAGGTAAATGGAATAGAGGAATAGAAAATAAGAGTCATGTATTTTGGTAAAATTCAAGTGGTTTAGAATTTGTGAAGAATTAACATTGTCAAGTACATGTGACCAGATTTAGGATCTACATTTTCCCCCTTCATTGTAACAATGAAATTGATATAATAAAAGATTAATAATAACCTAATAATGTAAAACATATTTTTTATTTAATAAAAAGATTAAATTGTGTAGGCCACTCAATAACAAACCCTACAATAACACGATAAGTAGTCATTGTTCATAATTAAAATTTAAACAATTTAAAATTTGAAGATTTGAAAATTGAAAGGAGATAAAGAAAGGATTACACCTATATGGAAATGAAATCATGTTTCTTTGTAGCCTATAAATGATTTTGAGGTATTGAATAAAGGTGCTCCCTTATTGAATCACTTAGAGAGATGGTTCCTCATGATAAACCATTGGTGATTTAGAAGAGATCATGTCCCATTTTTTAATAACTAATTAAACCTCTGAGTAGAAAATATTCATTATAAAAATATCATGAATAGATAGAAATACCCAATGCACTAATGGGTAAGGTCATGGAGTTGGGAGATAATTTTGTGGATATTTATCATAATGCATATAGGTTATGGAGATTATGCATACATAATGTGCATGAATGATTTGAAACTAAGATCAATATTATCTAACCTAAATATGTACGTGTTATAATACATATACATTATAGAAAATATGCTTTACTTTCATATTTCAACCAAAAAAAATCTATTGGAAGGGGGAAATGGTTTACTAAAATCAATGTTGAGTATAATAAAAATAAATATTTAATTTTTATTATTTATACTTAAATTTATTTTACTAAATATAATAAATTAGGGTTATTCTACATCTGATAGAGTTGGTCTCACAGTTACATGCCTTACTTTGTGGGAGATAGCTTTTTTGAATCAAGTAAATGTTCAATTTATATTCCTTATAATTCAAATTTATTTTACTCAATATAAGAAATTAGGGTCACTCTACATCTGCATTGGTCTCATAGCTACATGTGTTACTATGTGGGAGATGGTTTTTTAGAATCCCTTCTGCTCAATATTTAGGCATTTTTTGGGTTTTAGTATTGAGCCTAGATATTTTAGGGCATAAATTTTAAAATTTATCTCAAAGTTTAGTAAATATATATTTATTTTGTAGGTTTCCATGCCTTCTATATTATTTTTTAGCATTTATAAGATTCCTAGGTTTGTCAAATTGATGTTAAAAAACCACTCACATTGAATTCAAGCCAAAGTGGGGTGATTTGGATAACGTATATCGCATTGATGACTTGTGCACATAAAACAACCACCTTATGTTATTTCCACTTGCTCATTATCTCTTCCTTATCCCTAATCACTTTCTCCTCATCCCTCATCATCTCTAATCACTCCCTCTTCATCCCTTATCATCTCCAATCACTCCCTCATTGACCTTCACAATTCTTCATCATCTCTAATCACTCCCTTATAATTCATAATCACTCCCTCATTAACCCTCAACATCCCTAATCACATGTTCATCATCCCTCACCATCCCTAATCAATCCTTCCCTGCCCCTCATCCTCTCTAATCACTCCCTTATTGACCGTCATCATCATCATCATCATCATCATCATCATCATCATCATCATCATCATCATCATCATCATCATCATCATCATCATCATCATCATCATCATCATCATCATCATCATCATCATCATCATCATCATCATCATCATCATCATCATCATCATCATCATCATCATCGTCGTCGTCATTGTCGTCATCGTCATCACCATCACCATCACCATCACCATCACCATCACCATCACCATCACCATCACCATCACCATCACCATCACCATCACCATCACCATCACCATCACCATCACCATCACCATCACCATCACCATCACCATCACCATCATCATCATCATCATCATCCTTAATCACTCTCTAATCCTCTCTAACCACTATGTAATTTACTCTCTCCATCCCTAGTGACTCCTTCATCATCCCTCATCATCTCTACTAAATCCTTCCTCATTCTTCCTCATCCTTAATCACTTTGTCCAATACCTTGATGATGGTTACATTAGCTTCTTGATTCTACCCAATTGGCTTGTATTCTAGTTATAAATTTTACTCACTCAAATAAGGCCAAAATAAACTCTTATTTCACTCATACTCTTTCACTCAAATAAGGAACTTGCAGATATGATCTAATTATCTAGAGGGATTTAATGATATATATATATATATATATATATATATATATAGAAATTTAGGCATAGACCATGGAGAAAGTGTGTATCCAAATCTTTGGACTAGAATAAATAGGCAATAAAATAAGCAAAGTGTGGGATGAAATTGTAATGCTTAGATATTAGATTACGATTTGGCCATTTAATAATTCCAATCTTATATTTTATAATCTAAATTAATATCTATATAGATAGGGGTGACTGGAGATTAGTTAAGAATTCCATACCCATCCCCATAGTTGACTTCTCATTTTATTTATATGTCATTAAGAGTTTATCCATGCTAGAGTTGATTTTCATATAAAAAGATAGGTACTCACCAATTTGATAA
>JARHVA010006523.1:655000-690000 GCA_037957365.1 Torreya grandis | reverse complement strand
TGCAGAGAAGGATCTGGTAATGTTAATCTTAGGTGGACATTTCAATGAAGCGCAAAGCAAATGAAAAAGTGACAAGTGCCAAGCCAATAGGTCATGATTAAGGCTTGAGCATATTTTAAATATCCAAAGGTGAAAATTAAAAGTTGATAGTGCAATGGGGATAGAGATCTGAAAAGAGGCTTCCACATGGCATGATACTGCTCGAGTGATGAAAAGAGCCCAAATCTCACAAGATGTTACCACATGGTATAATTTCATGAGATTAGAGATGAATATCAATGGCCCATGATGAAGTTAAGACTTGAACACTTCTTAAATGATAGATGTTGTGTATTTGATTGAATTTATAGATTGCGCAAGAAGGCAAAAAGTGTCCAAGTGTGTTTGTAATGCCATGAGAAAGACACTTATCCAGGGGGAGTCCCAACTACTTTTGAGAATGATAAATGGCACTCCTACAACCAACCAGATGGAAGGGCCCTTCTTAATAACTCATAATAGATAGAAAGGTGTTGCATATCACACTGTGAATGGATCATCACATCAAGATGTATCCTGAGTGCTTGAGACTAGTCATAAAGTGACACATGTCCAGATCAGAGCTAGTTAAGTAGCTTAGTCACTTTTAAATTTTGTGAATTCCTAGTTAGGTCTGATGTTACATGCCATATGTCAATATGTGTCAATCTTTAGTTTTAAAGCTAAAATTTATGGTTCCTTTATGGGTAGAGAAGAGTTCAAAGCACATAAGAGGTTCTATGGGCCATTCCAAAGCATACTTTCCAAATGGATGTGGATCATTATCTCCTTCTGCCACAACCATAACATTCTCATGCCATCACTGCAAGAGCAACTTATTCCATGGTGTGCATTAAAGGAAAGGAATATATCCAAAAGGTTCTAGCTCTTCAAGCAAGTGGTCAAAGGCATCTCCGGGTAGTTACACATGAGAACAAAGTTTTTTAGCTTCCACCATAGAATTTCACCTTCTAGAGCCTATAAAAAGGCAATTTCTGTCAAGAAATCAAAGCTTTTGTTTTAAATATTCATCATTCCTTATAAAGGAAGTTATATAAATGACTTATCTTACAAATGGATGAAGATTTCAAACATGGTATGCAATATTTTCCATCTAGGAACAACTTGGCAGACTTTTAAGGGTTGCTTTGTAATTTTGTAAATTACAACCCACACTTCCAAATTTGAAAAGGGTAAAAAGTGTATAAATAGAGGTGTTCTCTTGTATTCTTTAGTTGTTGCTGGTTTTTTATTTTATCTGAGTCTAAGTTTTGCAAAAACATTTGGGATAAACTATTGTGTATAGATCTTATCTCCCTTACTAAGGTGGTTTCAAGTGTACAACCATTAGCAAGCTCTGAGAGCATGTTTATGTCTCCCTTGTCCAACATGGATAAATCTCACCATGCTTGTCCCCATAGAAACATTTTGAAACATTGGTGTATATAAGATTTTATTTCAAGTTAATGGAAAATACTTGTGGTTCTTTATTTTATCCTATTTATGAAATGTAATGTGATGTTTTACATGTTATGTTGATTGGATGTCTAGCTTTGTGCTTATGTATGGTTATCTTCTTAAGCATAGATCTAGGTTATAAACCCCTTTTTACATAGAGATTTGGAAATATTTTGTTGAATACCTCATTAGGGCACCCTAGGCTCATGAATTTAGTAGAATAAAGTATTTGAGATTCAAATTTTAGTGTATATTCTAGGGTTATAGGGATCATTTGGGAATTTGCATTCTATAGGCACTAATAGATGAAAATTTATCCTTGTTGTTTCCTTGGCTTGAATTTTATTATTCCTATATATTTTCAATAAGTGAATTGATATATGTTGAAATAAACTCTGTCATTTTAAAGAAAACACCAGCACACCACCCCTTTCTATTATTAACAAGTTGTCCTACCTTGTCCTGCCATGCAAATAATACACACTTGTTGCATATCATAAGTGTTATTTGCCTATAAATGCATAAGATCTTGCTTATATAACATGCATTTACATCTGGTTTTTTTAATATTAACATTGTAGTCTTCCATCCAACCTTGTTGAATATTCTTTATAATGAAGATTGCAAGGACTTTTATATTTGTCTTCAATAGCTTGTATGTGATCTACAAAGTTTGTTCATTCTATGTGATAACCTTTCTCTAGTGAATTGAACAAGTTTGGTTGTGCCCTAGTCATTTTTGTGTTTCTTTATGAAAAAAATCTCCATGGAGGTCAAATTGTAGAATCTCTCCATGTTGACAAACTACCCCATATGTACTTGCACCTTGGTTCAGATAGAGCCAAAAGTAGTAGGCAGCTGACCATACCCTTTTTTGGTGCCTCTCAGTCATTTTTTGAGTTAGGTACATTCTAGATGCCAAACCATTCCCTGAATATAATGAAATACTAGTGGGTTTTTCATCTTTGTTTGCCATTTTCTTCAAGTGTTTAAGACCAAATGATAAAAGTGTACAACTTGGAACCAACACTTTTTGTCAATATTCTCATGGACTCGATTGAAGTCTTGATTAATTATGTTACTAAGGAATCTTATAAAAAATTATAAGTAATTGGTTTGAAAAGTTATCTGCTTGTTATTTTCTACATTTAGACTATCTTGGTCATCAACACCCATCACTCCATTAGGGACATGCCAAAAATTGAAATATTTGACAATTTGACTTCTACTACATTTATTACAAAGAATTGTTAAGTTATATGTTAGAAGGTGTTTTTTTTACCTTTTGAAAATAATTATGAAAATTTTAGTGTATTTACCCCTTGTCTCATCATCAAATTCAAAAAAATATGTTTTTAGCACATACCACAAAAATGTGTTAATTGTTATATTCTAGAATTTTGATTCGAGTGGTGACTCCAATTTTATAAACTAGTTTCAAGGAAGATCAATGCCTATTGTAAATATCTTAATTTTCAAAATTGAGTGTTCTTTATTTTGATTGAAAATCTGGAAGGACTAAGATCATTCTTCTTCAAAGGTGACTCATCTAAGAAACTTATTTCACCCTTAAGTATTCATCAAAGAAGAGGGAGATAAGTTTGGAGGCCTATTCAAGGGCAAAGTTTGGTTGCTAAATAGTATCTAGATTTCCAAGATCCCAATAATATTGAGATTTTTGTTAAAATACCCATTATTGAGGACTTTCATATCTCTTTTAGTCACTCTAAAACTTATGGTCTCTCCTTCTCAACCAGCTAAATCCCCTTCTATGTTTGATCCACCAAGATCCCCTCATTCACCCCTTGACATCCCTTTGCTAGTTATTATTGAGCCTCCAAATGAACAAATCACGAGGCATAAAGACCTATATGAGGATGAACATTATGCATTATGTATTCCAAAATTCAAGCCTATCAAGTTTGATAACGTAGAAGGTTAACCTAATGAAGTCCCAAATGAGATAAGGAAATGCCTTCCAAAATTCTAAGGGAATAATATAGTGAGTGGTGATCAACACTTGAGGGATTTTCACAATATTATTTAAGATTATGAGGTTGATCATGATAATGTGTGCATTAATTGGTTTTTTCACAAACTATAAGAAGATTCTCGTGAATGGTTTAATTCTCTTCTCCATTGATGCATTGATTCATGGGAAAAAAAGAAGAATGTCTTCAAAATTTAGTATGGTGATAGAGTTGATCCAAGTTTTATTTTGGTTGAGTTTGATAACATCAAGAAGAATCCTAATGAGAACATCAGGCCTAGCAATAAGACATGCTTGATAAAATATTGTGATGCCTTTGATAAGAAGGTTGTGTATTACTTGCAGGAAAAGGATCCCATGAACTTATGGCTGGCATTCAATATGGCCATCCAAATTGAGAACAACACAAAGGCTTTGTAAATCCGATGAATAAGTGGGCTGATGTAAAATTGGTCAATCTAAAAAAAACACTAACCATAAAGATATCCAACCTTGAGGAAATGGTTAAGACTTTGGCTTTCGTTATTAAAGAATTGTCCTACAAGCTTGTCAATAGTGAAAAGGGGATCCCTCATGTGTCTACTAATCAAGAGAGAGATATAAATCCTACTCAAGCACAAAGGGGGTCTACTTTCCATAATTGAGATAATGATAAATGGAAGAGGCATGCATGAGATGAAAGAATAGATAGACATCAAAATGGAGGGGTCATGAAAGAAGTGCCTTATCTATTAAATGCCAAAGTGAATATGGTAGGTTGTGACATTTATATTGATTGGTGTGACAAGTTCTTCCTTCCAAATCCTTCATGTGATATAATTTAACTCTTTGATGAAGATGCAGATAAACCCGATTCTACATCATCTAGTGCTGAAATTATGATGTTCAATTGTCATAGTCTGCAAAGCAAGACATCTACCGCCATAAAATTAATGAGTGTTGTTAATGTTGATTACTTTTGGAGTGTAGTATAAAAGGTATGTGTCCCAACTTGTGAATTTTCTTATGAGGTTAACATGGCACAAGCATAATAATTACCCATTCATGATTTCAAAATTTTGAGATCAATGATGATTAAAAAATAAAAATAACATAGTTACTATTACTTCAAAACTAGTACCCATTTCCCAAGTTGCTAAGCCTATAGGTGCTCCTATTAAAAATAAAGTACCTTTGTTATCTAGTATTCCTAAGGGTGGAAATGATATTAAACAAAATCCACCTTTGAAGGCTATTGTTAAACATGCAAATCCATCCCAACTTACTCCACTTAGGACGTTAAGTGATTGCATCCCAACTGAAGGTGTTGTTAGCCTTCCACCAAATACTCCTCTCCCTCAGTATAGGATATGTGATATGGCCCACATGTCGATCTAGCTAAAAATCACCATGCCACTTGTTGATTTATTAAGAATACCTAAGAATAGGAAGAGGGCATTTGAATACTTGGAATTTGGTGAGAAGTTATCTACAAATGAAATTAATTTACACCAAATACCTCAAAAAGTGATGAATAATATGAAGAGGTTTTTTAACTCATTCTAGAAGTCTATTTGGGGACTACATTTGTAGAGAGTCAGTTGAATGTGAATCTATTTTATAAAACCCTATTGATCAATGGTCTTATTATCTACAACTGCATGTTTGATTCTAGTGCTTCATGTAACGTAATGCCTGTGGGTGTCTTAAATAATCTTGGAGTTAAGATTACATTAGCGTATTTTAAGTGTTATGCCATGATATCATGAGATGTTCTAGTTATTAGACAAGTTAAGGGGTTGGTAGTATAATTCACAGTGCATACAGGTATGTATTTTAATATGGTCATGGTAGTTGTGGGCTACCCACCTAAGTAGGGGATGCTTCTGTCACATAAATGCGATACTAGTATAGGTGGAAATGTACAAATGGACCTTTCCTATACTTCCATTCCATTGGAGGGTAAGATGGTCAAACATTATATAGAGCCAAAGATGCTACATGTAATTGAAGATCCAAAACATACTCAAAATGAACTATGGTCCATAGACATTAGGCTTGGGAACTTCATTGGGAATGATAACACTAATGAACAACCTATTGCTATTGATGTTGAACATGACAATGAATATATGGTTTGGAATGTTTGTTTTGATAGGGCTTGCTTCAATCTTGGAAATGGAGTAGGGGTTGTATTATATGCCCCAATGGTAAGTATTTCTTGTTTTCTTTTCAAATGTCATTTGAGTTCAACAAGAATATCATTGATTATGAGGCACTCTTGCTTGGTTACATATTGCTCATGAACATGAAATTAAAATCTTGATTACCAAGGGTAATTTTGAGCTAGTGGTAAAGCAAGTCTATAATGCTTACTCCACAAAAATTAAAAGATTGAAATCATATCAAAATTTTGTCTAGGATTTGCTTGAATTATTTGATGTATTCAATATTTTTTATCATCATAGAAATTTAAATGAAGAAGCTAATATACTTGCAGGGTTAGGTGGCCAGTTTTACATTGTAAATACAATCCCTCATTTTCAATAACAAGTGGAGGTGATTTTTAGGCCTTCAATCCTAGATAATGTTTATCACTAGTAGGTACTTAATGATGATGAATAAATTAAGAGGTTTCTAAATTATGAACTTGAGTTCCATGATCAGCTCATAGACTTGGAATCTATGGTTTAGGTTTGTGATGGAAAAAAACCTTGTTTGGGAAGGATGATATCTAGTTGAAGACAAATATGCTACCTAGAGGATTGGTAAGTTTAGAAGCAAATTTTGATGGAGTGGATAGAATCAACACTCAAGATTCATTTACTTCAAATGATGTGAATGAGTGTAATTTGGGTTCTCATGACAATATAAGAAAGGTTTGATTAGGTACTTACCTAAGTGTAGCTGAGAAGCAAGTTTACATGCAGCTACTAAGAAAGTACTAGGATTGTTTAGCATGGTCTTATTCTAAGTTGAATGTGTATAGAGAAGACTTGTTCCAATATGTCATCCCATTGTAGCTAATAGCAAGCCTTTCAAGTAGAAATAGAGACCTATTAACACCATCTTGGCCACTAAGATGTGGGATAAGTTAAAGAAGTTAAGGGATGATAGTATCATTCAACCCATTAGGTATTCATCATGAGTTGTAAATTTAATCCCTATGAGAAGGAAAATGGTGACATCGGGTTATGTGTGGATTTTTGGAATTTGAATAAAGCTTCTTTAAAATATAATTATCACCTACCCAATATGGATAACCTATTACAAAGTGTTACAAGATTAGAGATGTTTTCCACTTTATATGGCTTCTTGGAATAGAACTGGGTTTTGATGAAGGAATCCAATAGATCAAAGACCACATTTACAATGCCTTGGGGCACATATGTATATATAAGGATGCCTTTCAAGTTAATGAATGTTGGTGTAATGTTTTAGTGAGCTATAGATGTTGATTTTCTAAGGATGATTAACAAGTTTAGAGTTGTGTATTAGGATGATATTACTATGTAATCCAAGACTAGAGAAGGACATTTGGATCATCTAGAGAAAGTGTTGATCAAATACAGGGAGTTTGGCATTTTTCTCAATCCAAAGAAATGTCACGTTAGAGTATAAAAGGCCAAGTTTTTGAGACATATAGTTTCAAGGGATTGTGTCAAAATTAACCCTAAGAGGGTAGAATCCATTGATAAAGTGCCTATCCCATAGTCCAAGAAGGGAATTTAGTCCTTCTTTGGAAAAATTAAAATTTTAAGGAGATTTGTGTCCAAATTTATAGAGATCACTTTGCCTATTACTTCCATGTTGACTATGGACCAGACCATAAAGTCAGAGGAGAAGGTCGTGCAAGCATTCAATGACATAAAGGGAACTTTAAATTGTGCTCCTATTTTGCCTTTCCTTGATTACACTAAGCCATTTTTGATATTATCTTTTGCATCATACAATATCGTTTCCACTATCCTTTTTTTAAATAATGAAGATGTTCATTAGTAGCCTATAGATTTATCTAGAAAAGCTATTCAAGGTGTTAAAATAAATTACACCATCATGGAAAAATAGACCTTTACTCTCTTACATGTCGTTAAAGTATTTAGACCTTATATTATGAGTTCAAAAATTGTTTCTTATGTTCCACATACCATGGTGCAGGACATTTTAACTTAGACTTAAGTATCTAACAAGAGTTATAGGTGGATCAACAAGTTGTAAGAGTATGACATGGATATTAAGATCGCCAAATTAGTGTGAGGGATGGGTCTAGCCAAGTTCATGGCTGAGACCAATTTGAAATTCATTGAGGTAAATACTACTATATTCAATATTGATTATTCCTTGAGTCAATTTAACATGTCTCCATGGTATAAAGACATCGTCTATTACTTGTAATATCTTATTTATCCCCTAACTTGGACAAGAATCAAAGTAGGACTCTTAAGCTTGTTCCCCAAAAGTACCTCTTGATTGAAAATAGAATTACATGGAAGAATCTAGATGGGGTTCTCCTAAGATGCATGTTAGAATAACAAACTCCTGACCTAATTGAATATTTTCATAGTCGAGTATTTGGTGGCCATTTTGAACCTAAAGTCATAGCTCATAAAATTTTGAGAGATGGTTATTGGTGGCCATCATTATTCAAGGATGTTGATCAATTTTTTTGAAAGTTCTATAAGTTTCAGCACTTTGTTGGGAGGATGAAAACTTTGAGTTATCTTCCCTTATAGCCTTATGATGATTAAAAGCTAATTTAGATAGTGGGGGATGATTTCATTGGATAATTTGTTGATTCATCAATCAGTAGACATGGATGGATCCTATTTACAACTATCTGCTTCATAAAATGGGTTGAAGTGGTCCCTTCAAAGAAGGCTACACACCAAGTGGTTATATTTTTTTTGCTAAATCAGATTATTTATAGACTTGGTATGCCTGTCAAAGTTATTATTGATAATGCCATGAGTTTCAAATCTAAACCTTTAGTGGCATTGTGAAATGAGTAAGGGATTGAATTGACCTATGATTTCAATTACAACCCTCAGGGAATGGGCAAGAAAAATCTAGTAATAACTTTTTTAAAATATTTAGACTACCATTGGAAGCAAATAAAAAGAAGTGGGGTGAATAGTTAAAATTTGATTTATGGGATGATAGGATCATACCTAAGAGAGATATAGGTAAAATTCCTTTTCATCTTGTCTATGGAGCTCAATATATTTTGCCTGTGAATTTGGAGTTTTCAACCTATCATCTCATGTAGCAACTAGAAGATGATGAAAAAATAAACCACTATGAAAGCAGGATGAACTAGATTATTGAGCTTGATGAAATTTGAAGACAAGATCATGAAAGACACCTCAAATAAAAAGAAAATCTTTAAAATATATTTGATAGGAAGGTCATTCCAAGCACCTTCCAAGTAGGTGATCTAGTTATACTTTGGGATAGAAACCATGAAGAGAAAGGTAAGCATGGAAAATTTGATGCCTTGTGGATGGGTCCTTATTCCATTGCATTTCAGATTGGGGAACACACTTCCTCCCTTAGAGACTTGGATGGTAAAATATTGGAGTTACCAGTCAATAACATACATCTAAAACACTTCCTTGATTGAGTTTGTAATTGTGTTCATAATTGTATAGTGTATAGTCTTTTTATTTTGTTATTTTGTCACCCCTTTGCTTTGGGCCTTACTTGTATAGTTTCCTTTCATGTTTTTGTTTTTTGTTCATTTTTATATCCTCCTGATATATTTTTTGTAGTATTCCTTATTATGTTGAGCTTTCATGGGTATATATTGATATAAATTAACTAAGTGTTGACTCCATGACCTAATAGATTAGCACCTGGTCTTACATTCTATGGTTATTTGTACATGCACAGGGGGTGTACATCCATGGAAGAGAATGAATGTTAGTGTCTAAAATTACACTAAAGCAATTTAAACCTTTTTAAGTATAAAAGCATAATTTATTTAGCCCAATCCATGTTTCAAGTATTCATCAGAGGTCAACTATCCTATAGTGGTATATCAAAAGCCAATTTGAAGTCAATTCTAAACATCTCAAAAACCTTATTCTAATTTCCTTATCCTAGGCCCTTTTATTTCTATTTATATTTTGTGGGAACAATTTATGTGGGAATGCTTTAACAAATGCGATGGACTTGGTTTAATTTTTATACTAAGGTTTAGTCATGTTTATTAACATGACCAAACCTTAGTCAAAATTCATATTTGGTCCATTTTACATCCCATGGACCTTGATCCCTTTTATCTATTATCATGTTCTAGCTATTTCTTGGTCCCTTTAGTAAAAACATAGCTCAAATTCATATCGTAAAGATTCTATCATATACAAAAAAATCCTAGGTTAAAACTTTATATTAAGTTATTTATTCCCTAAAATGTAACTTCATTATTTTATTTGTTAACCTAGATCTAATAATATCTGACCTAGTGGATCACAATCCAATGATGTGCATTCACTAGAGATGATCGAACAATGCAAGATCGAAGTTGAAATGTCAAAGGTTATAAAATAACCATAGGAGTGACAAGTGCTACCATCTAATTGGGTAGTCAAAAGATCTAATGGCAAATGATAGATTCAACATGTCAATGGTCCTATGGAGGGATCTAAAAAGGATAAGTGGCACCATGTCAGGGTGCCTAGGAGGTAGATCAATGGTTCACAGGCCCTTTCGTATGTCAATAATTCAATAAACCTAAAATTAATCATAGAGATGATGCGTGTCATAACCAAAGTGAATGGAATAAAGATTAGTCAATAGTGTTTGACCTCCCAGATTTTGATTTGATGGTGTGAGGTAAAGGTGGAATATTCAAAGAACTTAGGTCAAATGAGAAGCCACCACATCATGAAATGGCATTATCCTGATAGAGACTAACTTTTTAGAGTATAAAAATCTCATGGATTCTCCAAGTGGTATGATCTCAGGGGTCTTTTTAGATATCTAATGACTCAAAATAAAATCTAATTCTATAGGGAAGTTGAGAACACACAGAGCTACCAAGTGGCATGCTCACGTTCATCATGCAGATAAAGATCTAACATTGTTAGTATTAGGTGGACATTTCAATAGATCTCAAAGAAAATATGGAAGTGACAAGTGTCAATCCCATAGATAATGATTAATTATCAATAATATTTCGAAGATATAATGATGTGAGTGAAGATTTGATAGTTCAATGGGGCTAGAGATCTAACAAAAGTCTTCCACATTGTGCAATAGTGTATAAGTGATGAAAATAGCCTAGATCTCAAAAGATGCTACCACATGGCATTATTTTATTATCTCTAAGATGAATATCAATGGTATAAAATGAATTCAAGGCCCAAAGACTTATTAAAGGATTGATGGTGTATATTTGATCCAGTTTCTAGATTGCATGAGAAGGTAACAAGTGTCCAAGTAAGGTTACAATGGCTCGTGAAAAGACACCTATCTAGGGAGTGTCTTGATTACTTTTAATAATGACAAATGAAACTTCTACAACCAAATAGATGGAATGGCCCTACCTAAGAACTCATAATCAATAGAAATGTGCCACATGGTATTCTATGAATGGGTCATCACATCAAGACGTATCCCAAGTGCCCAAGGCTAGTTAGAAAGTGACACATGTCCATATTGTAGCCAATTAAGTAGTTTAGTCACTTTTAAACTCTATAAATCCTTAGTTGAATCTGTTGTGGCATGCCACATGACAATATATGCCAATATTTGGTTTTAAAGATAAAATTGATGGTTCCTTAATGGATGGATAAGAGTTCAAAGTGTAGAAGAGGGTCCATAGGTCATTCCAAAGCATATTTTCCAAATGGTTGTGGATCATTTTATTTTTCTACCACAACCAAGGAATTATCATGCCACCATTGCAAGATCAGGGTGTTCCATGGTGTGCATAAGAGGAAAGGCAATTATCTAGGAGGTTCTAGCTATGGAAGAAAGTGGTCAATGGTATCTTCAAGTAGTTACACATGAGGATAAAGTTTTTTGAGCCTCCATCATATAATGTTACCTTTTAGATCATGTAAAAAGACATCTCTAATCAATAAATCAAAGGATTTGTTACAAATATTCATCATTCTTTGTATAGGTAGTTAGAGCAATGATTTTTATAGAAAATGGATGAAGATTTCAATTCTGGTAAGGAATATTTTCTAGTTAGGAGCATCTTGGAAAAATTTGGAGGGATCCTTTATAATTTAACAAATTGTAACCCATAGTCCTAGATTTGAAAAGGGTAAAAAGTGTATAAATAGAGGGTTTCTCCTTTATTATTCAATTGTTTTAGTTGTTTTCTTTCTCTAAGTCTAAGTTCTACAAAAAAAATTGGGATCATCTACTATGTGTATATATTTTCTCCCTTGATAAGGTGTTTATAAGTGTATATCCATTAGTAAGCTCTAAGAGCATGTTTATGTCTCCCCTTTCCAACATGGAGAAATAACACCATGGTTGTCCCCATGGTAGTATTTTGAAACATTGGTGTATGTAAGATTTTATTTCAAGTTAATGGAAAATACTTGTGATTCTTTATTGTATCATGTTAATGAAATGCAGTGAGACATTTTACATGTTATGTCGATTGGATGTATAGCTTTGTGTTTATTTATGGTTGTCATCTTAGGCATATATATGGGTTATAAGCCCATTTTTTCATAGATATTTTCAAATATTTTATTGAATACCTCATTAGGGCATCCTGGGTTCATGAATTTAGTAGGATAAAGTATTTGAGATTCTAGTTCCAGTGTATGTTCTATGGTTTTAGGGATCATTTGGGAATTTGTATTTTATTAGAACTAATGGATGCAAATTTCTCCTAGTAGTTTTCATGGCTTGAGTTTTCATTTACCTACATATTTGTAATAGTTGAATTCATATATGTTGAAAGAGACCCTATGTTTAAAAAATTGACTAGCACACCACCCCTTTCTATTATTAACAAATTGTCCTACAATCCATATAATACACACTTGTTACATATCATAAGTTTTAATTTCCTACAAAGGAATAAGATCTTGCTTACATAACATGTATTTGCGTCTTATTTTTAAATATTATCTTTGTAGTCTTCCATCTATCCCTATTATTAAAAATTCTATACAGTGAAGATTTTAAGAACTTTTATATAAAGCTTCAGTATCTTATATGTGATCTAGAACATTTTTTAATTCTGTGTGATAACCCTTCCTAGGTGGATTGAATAAGTTTGGTTGTGCCCTGGTCACATTTGTGTCTCTTTGTGGAAAAAATCCCCATGAAGGTTGAATTGTAAAATCTTTCCATGTGAGAAAGATATACCATAGGTCCTCCCATTTTGGTTTAGGTAGAGCCAAAAGTAGTAGGGAGCTTATCATACCCTTTTTTGGTGCCTCTCAATCATTTTATATATCTGAACCATTCTAAATACAAACCCTCCATTGACTATAACTACATAATAGTGGTTTTTTCTTTTTTTTTTTACCTTTTTCTTCAAGTGTGCAAGACTATATGATAGAGGTGTATAACTAGGAACCAATAAGAGGGAGTGATTAGGGACAAGGAAGAATGATAATGGAGTGAGTAGGGATGATAAGTGGTGATGATGGAATCATTAAGGATGATAAGGAATAATTAAGGTCAATAAATGAGTGATTATGAATATTGAGAGAGTGATTAGGGATGATGATGGATGGTGAGGGTCAATGAATATGAGGATGGAGTGATTAAGGATTACAAGGGATGAGGTAGTAGTGATTATTATTGATGAATGAAGATGAATGCGTGATTACAGATGATAAGATATGGTAAGGGCCAATAAGGGAGTGATTATGGATGATGAAAGAGAGGTTATGGATGAAAAGGGATGGTGAGGATCAATGAGGGATTGATTAGGGATGATGAGTGATGGAGTGATTAGGTATGATGAGGGACATTAATGTTAATGAGGGAGTGATTAGGGATGATAAGTGAGTGGTTAGAGATGATAAGGGATGGTGATGCTCAATGAGAGAGTGATTAGGGATAATGAGTAAAGAGAAGAGAGTGATTAGGGGTGATGATGTATATGAAGGAAGTGATTAAGGATGAGTTAGGGATGTGAACAAGTTAAATTAACACAAAGTGTTCATTTAATGTGCATAGGTCATCAATGTGACTTATGCTCACCCAATCTCACCACTTAAGATTGAGTTCAAAGTGAGTGGTTTGTAAAATTCAATTCTAAAAAACCTAGGACTCTTGTAAATGACAATAAGTAATTTTAAAGGCATAAAAACCTTAAAAATTACTATATGTTTACCAAAAATATACATTAATTACAAAACTTATTATATAAAATCCTTATGTTTAATATTAAAACCCTAAAAGTGCCTAAGCAATTTCTATATTGTATTTTGAAAATATCTCCTACATCATAAGACATAAAGCTATGAGACCAACTTTATTAGATGCAAAGTGACCCTTATTTCTTGTGTTTACTCAAATAAATTTAAATTATAGGTTCACATTTATATTATTACATTTATATCTTTAGTTTTATATTCCTTTTACTTGACATTTATTTTAGTAAACCATGTGCCCCTTCTCATAAATACTTTATAACATTTATATGTAATATGAAAGTAAAATGTGTGTGTTATAACATGTCTGCATTCCTTTCACATTGTACAAAAAAATAGATTCCCCTTCCAATAAATATTTTCTATGGTTTAGTGCAATGTGAAGGGAACACATACATGTTATAATATGTATGCATTATGTTTTGTTTGAATTTAAACACCAAGGATTTTAGTGAAAAAGTGGATTGTATTCTTGAGCCAAATATTAGAATATTTTCCAAGAATTGAATTAAACATTGAATAAATAGTTAAAATTAAGTAATAATGTTACCTTAAAATAAACACAAACCATGTAGTTGAGGAAAACATGACAAGTGGGGAAAGCATCATATAGAGAAAAACCCTACAATCTATTATAAGCTTGTAAATAATGAAAGACAACTAAAATAACATGAGTAAGCTATAATAAAGATAGAGAATGACTTTAGAACAAAAAAATCCCAAATATGTGAGAGAAACATTAGAACAATAAAAGAGTTGTGAGAGTATAGTAGCTAGTGTAGAAAAAGGGAAGGTGAGAGATATTATAAATATCTAAGAGAGAAAATGAGTTACAAGTGAAAAGTATATCATTTATGTCATGTGTCCCTATTCCTCTTACAAGTTGGAAAGATGTGTGTGCCATGTGGTAGGAGATGAGTTACATGTAATTAACTCCAAACCCAAAAAGTGGACTAAAGAGGTGAGTTACACCTCAAAAAGGTAGAATAAAATGCATTTATAAATACAATAAATGAACACACACATAAGACTAAGGAAAATCCTAGAAGATTATTGGAAGGACCCAAATTAAGGTTAGTTATCCAACACTCCCCCTTAAGCTTAAATTGATGTTACAAAATTGGAGAACACTTTTTACAAACAAGGAAGGTGGTTGATATTATATAGTACTCCCATTTAATAGAAACTTATTTCAAGAGAAATTACAAAATTTTAGAGAAGAAAGAAGAAGAGAAGGTGTCATAAAAATTCATAAGGATGTAAGTGTGATCACTAATAATCTTCAAGTATCCTCTTCAGATAATGTGGTCAATCCATAATAGAAAAAATAACCAAAAAAAAGAGAAATGATCCACAAACCTACAAAACAAGCAAGCTAACATCAATATTTCAAGTGAAGTGATCAATATACAAAAAATAAAATCTACATACATAATTTATTAAAAGTAGATGTACAAAAGACACATTTGGAGAAAAGATAAGTTCCATCAGAAAGTGCATAAACCTACATGAAAATACTTTAGTTAAAAATATAAAAACAAAGCATATGAGATTTGCAACAAAAAGAAAGGAATGCAAAGGAGATTTTTATTTTATCAAAATATAAATAGAGAAGGTGTTTCACTTGTAAAAGATATTCTACGTGAATCATTACAATAATTATTACAAGAAAAAATATCAAATTCTCTATAAGATTCATTTTCATTTTGAATCCAAATATTTTTACCTTTAGATATAGGAAATTTAATCATTTTATAACAATACAAATCATCATGCATGGATTTACCACAAGATTTATATGGGTGCAATTTCCAACATTTAGATATGCAATGCTCATGTTTTCCATAATGTACATAAAGTTTATACTTTTTAACCAAAGCATGAGCATAAGAATGAGTATAATCAAAATAAGTTTCATTATAAATATTTCAATGAGGAGGATAATAAGATGTCAAATTTTCATTGGAAGCATTTTAAGAATTATAGCCAAGACCTTTAGAATTTGCATTAGATTTAGGAAAAGGAGGTTCAACAATATTGTTTTTTTACTTACCAAACACACCAATAGAATATCTCATACAGTTCGTGATTTTTATGTTGGGTTTGGTATTGAAACTATTTATAAAATATTGAGTTTATTTATAAATATAAGGATATCCATCATCATTGGAGATATTAATACTAACAAAAGATGTAAGTTTTTCATTTACAGTGTCCAAGGAAGACATAGTTTGCATTTATTCAATAAAATATGCTTTGAAAGAATTTATAATGTCATTTTGACATAAAATTTGTCCCTTAACTACAAATATTTCATCATTTTAAAAATAAATAGTTTGCCTACTTTTTGAAAAATAAAAAGAATGGCCAATTTAATGACCCTAAGAGCAAAAAATGCATGTTTAACTAACATTGAAAATTATAATGACAAGTACCATAAAATGATCCAATAGACATTTAAAAATATTAATTTTTAAAAATTAAGATCGAAATATTATTGTCTCAAATTTTAAATCAATTATATTGTAAATATAAGTCCACACCAAAGCCTTAGACTTATCAACACAGTCAAATCTTAGATTTTTGATAGAAAATAACCAAATTAGAATTTCATCACCAAATACACTACAAAATAAAAAAATAAAATTCATATAATTATTACCATGATGATGATCATGATATCTTATTTCCAAATATTTGATTTTTATAATTTTGGGACTAATTTAAGGTTTTAATCTATGTTGATTTCTAGGTATAGTTTTTAGGACACTACATGCTACAAATATACATGTATATATATGCTTGAGTTTATTTATTTTTTTATCAAAATGAAATTTGTGTGTATTGGGGCGGGGGGCCGGGGGAGTGGGTGGGGGCGGGGGCGGTTACAAACTAGGCCTAATTCTACATGCACTTCAAATAAAATTAGTTTTGATTTTTTAAGGTAGGAAGGGCGTTGTATAACATGATATATTTTTTTTTGTTAGTTTTTAGGATCTCTTTACTTATATAATTAATTAAAAATATTCATTTAAAAATTATAAAAAATATAGGTTAAAAACTATATAATATTTTCTAAAGTTTCACCAAATGGTTTTGACCAATATTAAATGATGCTCAAAAAATGAGGGTTGCATGACTGTATATCTACTTTGTTTTCCTAAAATAACCAAATCCTATTAAAATTTGAAATGTTTGACATATTTATTTTAAACATTTCTAAAAAAAATTAGTGTTTTGTAAACAATACTTAAAGTTTTATAATTCAAGTTCTTATACCATCATCTAATTTTGAGTGTAGCCATCTCAAATTATCTATAGAATTTTAGATTTCTCAATTTTTAGTAACAATATGTCCATGGGTAGGACACTTTTTGTCTCCCAGCTTTATGTACTTACCCTAATCTAGATAAGTTACAACCATAATGAGTTCATTAAAAGTAATACTAGGGTTGTTGTTTAAAAATTCATACATCACCTATAATAGAATATGAAACCATAAAATGGGTTCAAATTGATTCCAAGGCCATAAAGTGTCATTAGATTCAAATGTATATTACACATAACATTACAAATCACACTATAACCAATGGATCTAGATTATATTTGTATGACCAAAAGATAATGAAGAATATTTATGCCCCCTCTATTGACCTCAATGCCAATAGATTTCATTTGAAGTTTTTTTTAAAAAAAAAAAATAGTTTTTAAAATATATTGTATTTGTTATGTGCATGAATCAATATCTATCTCATTTACTTTAAAAGTTACATACATACATACATACATACATACATACATAAATACATACATAATCAACAAATATTCCACCCCCTAATTATATAATCAAATATTCCACCCCCTAATTTCTTACAAATGAATTGTAATGCCATGCACGTATATTCTCAATTGTAACTATATTTGAAAACATGTAATTGTTCATCCTATAACTATTCTACATATTCCCATACATATGCATTCAAATGTGTATAAATATGTACTTAGATATTCTATAAAGTGAATGCATATGCATGTCATACTCCCCCATTATATTTTTTTGATGTATAAATTTCTATCACATATCTTGTTTCTCAATTACTTTGAATCTTTAAAATTTATCTTTTGTCATAAAATTTTATTTTTAAAGTATTTTAAATCTATGAAATAATGTATTTTTAAATACAATATTATTTTTCAATTCATGGAGGCATGGACCTATAAGACAAGCCCAATATGATGTCCCACTTTTGAAATGAGGGATGTAGCCTACAAGTCACTCATCTCAAAAGAAGAGACAAATGTATCATGTAATAAATATATAATCATGTACATGTCAACATGTGGAGAGTATATAATCATAGTGATGTAATTATAAATGTCATTAAAACATGTAATTAACATATTAAATGTGAGGTATGCAAATTTCATTTTTAGATAGATATAACAATGAAACATGTAGTAAATCAACCATATTTGGATTATAATACATTGTAAAAATGCATGCTATGGATCATTACACCACTAATTACATTTAACAAGAATGTAAATACGACATGAAATGTCACATGTTAATATGTCATGCATCCAAAAAAATAACATAGATATAGGGCCAAGGACCATAAATAATGGACATGATCAAATGTTACATAATAAAATATTACATATGTAGGACCAAGGGACTCAATCAATGACATTTTCAAATGTCTCACAAGGAAATTTTTTACATGGAGTTTTAATGGCCACAAGAAATAAACATTTTCAAATGTTGCATTACATTTAATACATAGGGCAAGGGCCACACACAACAAGAAAGAGATGTCTAGCCTATCATGAAAGAAAGTGTTTATTCTATTTTGAATTGAACCAAATCAAAATAATATATTCAAAATATTTAAATTAAAATGTGGATATATATATGATATTGAAATATAGTATACTTAAAAATACTAAAACATTAGAAATTACATAAAAATAGTAAATAGGCTTACATATATACAAACTTCCATAAAACATTTTGTGATTACTTATTAGGTTGAGCATAACTAAAAACTACTTGGAAAGTTGAGTTTAATGTGTTATGATTGAATACCAAAATTTAACTGAGTTGGGATAAGTTCATTGGAGGAGAACAGGGCCACATTGTAGCTTTGTTTACTAATTTTGGCCATGTCCTTGTTGATTATGTACTTGATTTTTATATCTATCTCTATGTGATTATTTTAATGATTAAGTATATATGTTGATATACTGTGTGAAATAACTAATAAACACAAACCTTTGTTATTGTAGATAAACTAAATATGATATCAAATATAAAGGGCAAAATGAGTTATAGGAATAACTATGCTATCCTCAAGAACCCTGTCATAATGTGAGTGCTTCCTACATAGCCCAAAAAGGCCTTAGTTCAATGTAATTCTCCATCATATGCTGATTGTGTGATTATCAAAGTGTAATATGCAATCATGTAAATATAGGATCTCTCATGGAAATCATTACCAAAACATAAAAATATCATTTCACAGACAAGAAAAAATACACATGTATATGTATCATTATTAAATCTATGATCAATGTACAATCTATAGCGTCTCTCTCACTAGTATTTAAAAAACAAAGGAAGTGCCTAATAAATAGGCTCAAGATTTTTTTTCATTCAAAAACTATTTATTGCATGGAGAAAGTATTAGTTAGTATGGAATATTTTCACTCACAAAAAAGCACGTGAAAATATTATACATATATCAACTAATTAAATAACTCCCAATCAAGATTAAATCTTATAGTTGGTGTTAATGTGAATAACACAAGACTAGTTTAGAAATAACCCAAAACACTAGTCGGTGTGAACACAACCACTCCAACACCCTCCCATAAGCATTAAAAATGGAGTGAGAAAATATATATCAAAGAGACTAATGGATCCCTTCAACAAGGACTATTTAGGTACTCATGTGCAAACTCACAATGAAATACTAAATTTGCCTATGGTAACTAACCCATCTTATTCAAATACATGGATTTTAATTCATTATAACTCCCAAGATCAATAAAAAATGTTACTTTATTCAACGATCACTTACTAAAAAAATAGTATTCACAAAAAAAAATGAGAAAAGAGAGTCATCATGAATGAAGTGTGTCACCAAAAGGTACTCAAAAAACATTGGAACCACAACAAAAAAGGAGAAGAGAACTTATGATACAAGGCTTCCCAATAAGAATGTTTCAAAATATCAATGTAATTTTTTATTAGGTGTGCACTTGATGGAATGATTCCCATCAAACAAAGTGGAACTCAATCAACTACCTCTAATATAATAAGTGATACATCAAGGACTAGTAAGGAACATAACATCAAACATAGTATGTTCACACCCCTCTCCACCATAATGATGAAAGGTGTGTATTGAATCAAAATACAAATATGAGTGGTAAATCCCACTACATAAACATTGAAATGATGACATCGGGGTTCACCAGACTAGCTACTCTTTAGAAGGATAATAAGCTCCACCACAAAGGTGAAGGAGCCTATCAAGATCAAATATCTAAATAAGATGCCCATATTGGTGATGGGATAGTCATGAAAATGAGTAGTAAAGTGGAAAACACGTACATGAATAAAATATCCATGACTCTCAGTGTGACTAAAAATGGTCACATCCAACAACCAATATCACTAAGTGACACTAGAAACTCTAGAATAATATAAATCTGTCAAATGCATAATATATGAAATGAACGATGCATGATCCAAAAAATAAATGAATTCCTAAAAAGGAAATCATAAAACTAAGGATAATTGAAAGGAAAGAGGAGAAATTTGATGTAAACTAAAATGAGTGGTAGAGGAAGATCACCCATATTGTCCTCTCAAATAATCAATGTTGATGCTACCAAGAACAATAAAAATACTTTAAAAATGAATATGAGTGGTGGATGAAGATGGCTTAATATGAGCAAGTAAAAAATACACAATAAAATAATGTGATGGAACATCCTCAAAAGTATGAGGTTTCTCCTATTTGACCACTATAGTCATTGGTTTCTCAAGTCTATGTGAATGTGTAGAAGATCTCGAACATATATCAATATCTTTACAAAGAGTAGGGAAAATAAAGGATTGAGATATGTCATAAAATGATCCCATCAAAGATGAAACACCTATTAATTTAACCAATTTCATCTCAAGTAATCCACTTAACAAGATGGATTGGGTCATAATGCCCTGTAAACACTTACTAGTGTGAAAAAGCATAGTAGTATGACCCATGTAATGAAACATGCTAGAGACAAAATAAATGGTATGCTTCTCAAAAAAAGAATGAATATATACAAGTGAAACTAGAGGGGGTTATACATAGTGTGCAACAATATGAGAAATAGTAACAATGGGTTGCTGAGGATCTAGTAGGACACATTATAAAAGTGCATAAATTGGATGCATGCCAGATTCAAGATTAGATGATGAAATATAAATCAAGGTATGAATTTCTAACACATCATGGTAATGTTTCAAGATAACCATTTGGTTCTATAGGAAGAAAATGAGGGAACCCTTGTTATGAATGAGGGAGCATAGAAATAAATTATGATTCACTAATTTCCTATTCACTTCTTATAGTTCTATAAATTGCATAATAGGATAAACAATTATAGTATCAAAATGTGCATCAATATTAAAAACATAAATAGGTGTATGTTCCTCTTCTATGTCATCAAAATAATATGGTCCAATTGAAATATCCTAATGAGATAATTCCTCACTAACAAATGGAAGAGGATGAGATGATAAAGGTTCCTTATGAATATCACCATCCAGAATCAAATTCTCACAAATAGGAAAAGATAATAAAGGAACATCAAAAATGTCACCAATAGAAAAGTACTTAATATGAGATGAAGAAGAAGGAAAAAGAGTAGTTGGAGGTGAAGTGACCTCCTCAAAAATTGCTATAATAGCAACCCAAAATTCCGTAGGTGATGTGGCATGAACAATGTGAGAATACAAACTATTTGAAACATTGAGGTGAATGAAAAACATTACCTCATATTTCAAAGAAAAAATACAAAAGAAAAAGTTCCTCATCAGTAAAGTATGGAAATTATCCAAGAACAACTCCCCATAAGACATTCATTTTCTAGTGCATCTACATTTTATTTTTACATATGATTTATTTGAAAGAGTTGAGGGGTTCAAACATATATGAATCCATACCCAAAGACATGAAAAAAAAAATGAAAAAAAAAAATAGCCCCTATAATGGACATAATTTATGACAATAAATGTGTCATTGAGTACAATAAGTGGCACAAAAAAATGTATAATTAAAATGGGATGTCTAACTGCATCAAAAATGCATCTATGAGTTTGAAAAGTGTGATGAAAAGTGAAATAGTGTTACAAAAGAAGGTATAAATAGAATAAAAAGAGACCTCTAATAATGAAGGTGAAAACAAGAAACAACTTTATAGTACCTATGATCTAGTCTGACCTCCATCCAAACTAGACCTCACCCTCCAATGTTCGACATATGAGAGGGAAAGAGTGCATGTGCCAAAATCACTAAATAGAAAACTCTC
The DNA here is from genome assembly GCA_037957365.1 of Torreya grandis. Taxonomy (NCBI): domain Eukaryota; kingdom Viridiplantae; phylum Streptophyta; class Pinopsida; order Cupressales; family Taxaceae; genus Torreya; species Torreya grandis. Next base: position 667,611 of record JARHVA010006523.1, on the reverse strand, counting down.
AATTTTTAAAATAAAATCCATTTTACAAAATAATTCTTCCCTCACTTTTAAAAAATGGTCTCCAATATAAAATTAGATTACTCATTTTATCAAAATAAAATTGAAGTGCCTAAACTTTTTTTTTGCACCATATTTATTTAAAAAATTATTAAATACCCATTTCTTATAAACCTATTTAAAAAAAAATTGAAAATAAATTTTAGTCAAGAACCATCAACTTTTTTATAAAAAATAAGGCGAGTAAAAATTTTAATTCTAGGTTGTTAGAGGGGGTTGACCCTTCAAACTTCCTTACAACTCAAAGCCTCAACATTGTTATTATAGAAAATCGATCAGATAAAGAATTAAAAGGTTTGCATGAGCAAACTTATATATAAACTTTTAACAAATCCCAATTTATATTTTAAGACTAATCTTTACTCATTTAAGGTTTCCATGTTGAGATTTCATTTGGCGAGTTAGATATTGAACCAAGTGTTTTAGAGTGAATCATGTTGAGATCAATCTCTTTGCCAAGTTGAAATGTGTATGAAGCCAAGTTTGAAGCCGTGACACTGGGTTGGATATCATGCAGAGATAAAACTAGATTAATCAAGCAAGATCAAACTGAAATAAGAGATCAATGTCATCTGATATGAGTTGATTGACCAAAGATAATCATTAATAATGCTAATTTTATACATGATATTAGGTGACCTAGGTTGAGCTAAATAAATAGTGTAGGTTATGGCAATGAGTAGAATACAAATAGAGTTGAGGTAATGGGTGTCAGTGTTGAGGCAAGATTCTAGGATATCCAAGTTTGCAAGATGAAAGGGATCACCCAGTTGAAAATTGTGATGATAGTAATAAAAAATCAACAATAAAGAACCCAACATCTTAGTGGGTGTTGATTGTGAGAGGCCATGAAGTTTGAAACCACAAAGGTATGGATGACTAAGATCTTGTCTATTTGATCAATGGTTTAATAATCCAATAATTAAAAAATATAGATAAGAGGGGTTTTGAATATGAATAACAATGCACCTTTCCAACTCTTTGATCTCAAATCTATCTCCAAACTTAGAAAATATATAATGCCCAAAAATAAGACTGTCAAGGTTATGTGTAGGAAGGTAAACACAATGCCAATGGAAGAACACCTAAGCAAATACTTAAAACCAAAAATAGTAATTCATATACTAATGCTTTTTAAATAGAAATTGATGTAGGAGCATCATCAATGCTTATAGATTCTACTCATAATGGTCTATATGAGTTCCATAAGTTGTCTACAGTCATGTTTTTACCCATTAAGGGTGTGTGCATAGTTGATAAGTCACAGTTTGGAGTTTTATACAGGGTTCTTGGTTTTCCCACCAAAATCTTTTATTTGGAAATTAAAAATATATTTTAATATTTTAAGCCCTTTGTATCTCTTTTGGGGCATGTGACCTTGGCAAATAGACTTAATAGGTTAAAAAAAACATGATGTAAATGTAAATTATGTTATGTAAATCGTTGGAAGCTCTCTAGAAGGGAAGGTTTATGTAAAACTTAGTATATGCCATGATAAGAATGAGAAGATGAGAGAATCATGATATTCATATTTATCATAAGCCATGTTTAGATGTAAGGTGGAGTCTTTATAAGGAAAATGGTATATAGGAGAGAAGATATAGACCTTATAGGTCTGTATAGGAAAATAGAGACAATAGTATATGGTAGAAGATGGAGTAGATTTCTAAATAAAGAGTAGTAAAAAGGATGGAGTGAAAGAAGTGAATAAAGTAAGTATTTTATGAATATAAAGGAACTAGATCAATTTAACAGTGTATTTCTCATTGGGTCATATATGTAGATTATTTAATTATTTTCCTCTCTGGATAATTTGGTAGGAAGATATAGATACTTGAGATGTATTAACTGATCTATCAGATAATGAGCAATTTGGTGTATTGCATTCTTTCATGGAATATAAACTTTTATTTATTGTAGCTCGATACATTATCTATTTTAGTCACATGTAATTGAGCTATAACCTTGAGTTTATAGAAGTAGAATATAATATATGTATTATATATTATATTGGTTTGTTGTTCAATCCATGGAATGTTTTATGATATCACTATCAAAGATTGATCAATAGATGTAAATCACTATGCAAAAATATCTATAGAGAATGAAGTGATTTTTTTCGCTTGTGCTTGAAGGATATTTGCATGGAATTCGAATGGATTTATTTATGCATCCTAAGTATTACCAATGTAAAAAAATTATCAGTTTGTGGATAGTGCTAAAAATCTTGGAGAAATTCTTAATGAAGATAGAACTCTCCTTATGTGTTTTAGGAAGGCCTATAATTATGCATGAAAGGAAATGCAAGAAATAGATGTGAGGTGGATCCCAAAAAAAAAAGTGACCATAGTATATATACATGTCTTGTTTGGACGTGGAGATAAACACATATTTGTATTCTATTGAAAACACAAAAGGGTTTTTTGATTCTATTGAAATCGTTGACTGGAATGACATGTGCTTCTGATTGAGTAGAAATAGCTAAGATAAAAAGAATGGTGGTGGTGTAGCTCTTGGGTTGAGTTAAGGGAAACAATAGAACTTGATATGAAAATTACATTAATTTTATTATATGAAAACGCTACTTTAGGATATTCAAACCCTAGATGTGAGAATAACAAGATTATTTGAAAACAAAGATTTTGAATTTTGAAGGCCTAAAGTATCCAAGTGTTGAGGTGAATCTGCCAGTCATGATTTTTTTATTAACTTTTCTTTTTTATACCTAAACTTATAACATCTAGTGTGAATAAAAAGAAGCAAGCATATGGTGTGGGTGAATACTAACATTATTCATATTCAATCAATAGAATAGGGACCATTTGGTAGATTGATCTTATGTACATAATTATCAACCATGTTCTATGAAAAAGTGCTTCTATTTGTTGGAGATACAAAAACATCTTCATTCTCTTTATTGGATTTACCATGTTTACATTGCAAGCATTGGCATATTGCTCATGATGGAAACTCTTAATGAATTTATTCATGCACTATGCCTTCACTGGATCGAGTTCCAAAATAAATTATTTAAGGGAGATGGTTAAAAATTTGATTCCTTCTCATTTGCATTACTTTGTGACCAAGAGGATTAATAAATTAGTTTGTTATCCTTATACTCTTCTTTGATAGGCACTTGGTTAATTTAATTTAATATAAAGGAAGACAAATTATTAGTCGATTCTACATATGAGCTATATATCATGTGTTAAGCAAATATTTTGGATGTTTGTCATCAGAAATACATGTATGACATGTGTAAAAATGTTATTAGTTTTTTTTTTAAAATAAAAATAAAAAATTGGAGCCTTTTTGTAAAATGTATCAAATGTGAGATAAGTTTACATCAATTATGATATAGATAATTGTAATGCCATATCAAAAGGATATGTGTATAACCTAGTGAAAAATATTTACCAATGCAAAAAATGATTAAAAAAACATAATTTTTTAATGATAAATATAAATAGAATTATTTCAATTAACGAATAGATGCACAAGTGAGCTTTAATACCATATCAGAGTGCAATATTCACTCATACAACTATAGGATATCTCCTATGAACCATTACCACAACATCAAACGATCATTGCAAACATAACAAAAATGAACAAGTATTTGTTTCATTATTGAATTTATGATAAATTTATAATCTATAACATCTCTCTCACCAATATTCTATTAAATAAAGAAAGTTCCTAATAAATAGGCTCAAGAGTTTGTTTCATGCAACAACTATTTATTGTATGAAACCAATATTAGTCGATATGGATTATTTTTGCTAAAAAAATAATACATGAAAATATTATACATATAAAAACTACTTAGTTAACTCCCAATCAAGCCTAATTCCTATAATGGGTGTGAACAAGACTAAGATAAAACTAGTTTGGAAATAACCCAAGCCACTAGCCAAGTGTAAGCACAACCACTCCAATAGTGATCTATGATTGTGAAACTATATTAATGTAGATAGAAGATTGATTTAAATACATGAAAATTGATACCCTTGACCTATAATAAAATATATTCAGCCTTGGCATATGAATGTTAGAATATAGTAGAATTGAAATTGAAAGAAATAATGTTATTTTGATTAATGTGTATTAAGATTTCTATGTGATTGATAAATGTATTCCAATAATCATTTATATGATTATATAGGAGAATATTTTGAATATTTTTGATAATTTAATTTACAAAAGATGTGGGATTACCAATGTGATATGTCTCTATTTCAAATATTAACTATTAGAGCCTGGGGGATAAGGACACACTAATGGACAAGGGCACAATTCTATAATTTTTAATCCTACTATAATTTTGAAAAATGTGTGGTACCATAGATCTAAAGTTTTATCTTAAGGACTTGAATTATCAATAAAAGCCCATTGTGATGTCCTCCTTTTTAGATGAGAGAAGTCACCTGAAAGTCACTTAGCCCAAATTAAGAGTTATGTAATATGTGAAATATGTAATCATGTAGTATCAATTGAAAATTTTAATGTATTGCTTAAAATATTTTAATATAACATCAAGTTTTTATATGTTATATGGATATATCATTGGATCACATAATCATCAAGTGCATGATATGTATCATGGCACAAAATTAAGAATGCATGATATGAATTATTACACCATAGTAATAAAAAACATACAAATAATTCCATACGATGTCACATAATTTACATATAATGTCATGCATAAGGCCGAAAGGCCTAAAATAAAGGACATGTGAATGTCACAAAATCACACAAGGATAAGGGACACGTGAAAATGGCATAATGATGAGATAAATGAAATAATTTACAAATAAGGGCTACACGTAATAATCAATAGAAGCCTATCTTATCTTGTAGTGTAGTAGGAGTGAAGCATAGAGGAAATGAAAATATTTTACATCAACCATATGTACGAATGTCAATGTTATTAAAAATCATATTAATGTAATATATGTATAGTATGAGTGATTAGAAAATAGTTTGTATGGTATGTAGCTCGACATTATATAAAGGTTGTGGATAAACACACCCTATTAAACTATGTAAAAGTATGTCTTGTATCACACTCAAATACCTCATGAAAAAAAAATATGTATTGAAAAATCGAAACATGTTATTTACCCAACATAGAATAACTAATTTATATAATTAAGATATAAAAAAATTAAAATGCTTAGAGGTCCTAATTTTTAAAATATTTCATTTTTTTTTTAAAGCTTTTTGCCTTTTCTTAATTCCTTCCATATGAGAATGTTTTTGATTTTTTTCCATATTTGAGTAAAATATTTGAAAATTGATAATAATAAGGCATAAAAAATTTAAAATAATGAGAGTAAATCAAACAATCCTCAACAATATATTAAAGTATATAGTAGACTTAAGGTAGACAAATGATATGCCTCTAAAGTATGTGTAAATGACTCATGGAAATTTAGTTTGAATGTTTAAGTTAGATATGAATGTACATGATCATCATAGGCAAGATAAATATGTGATCATGTATGTGCAATGGAATTTATAACATGATAAGTATGTGATAGTGAGCAAGAATGAGCATTAAAAGCATTTATAAGGTAGTTGCTTTGGATTATTATATTCCATTTGAAAATCGAAAGGGTAAGTGTCTATAGTGAAAATAAAGACAATGGATAGAACAATGTTTGCAATGGGGATATAATAAATATAAAGGAAGTAAAAGAATATAACTATGTACTAAGGGAAGATGCATGTAGTTTCACCAATTATATCCATGATAGGTATGCATGAATAACCCAGGGAATGATATTGAGGAGTAACTTATTGTAAAGAGAAAATTTGAATAGTATATGCCTTTGTATCTAAATTATTATAATTTTTTTAATATAAATATCTGAATCACTACTTATATGCCCTTGAAAACCTATATCCTCATGTGAAATAGGAAAAAATGTACTACTTGTAGATGTGATGAAATTATCCAAATAACTTGTTGTGGCTTGAGAGATGAAGACTTATTTTTAGGTGTCATTTTATATTTATGAGAATATACCATGTTATTTGTAACTAACTAAATATGATCATGTGTAATTTTAGCATTATCTTAACTGGATGGAGACAATGATTCTATAATGTGTTCATGTTTTTAAATAGATGAAAAACTGATTATATAATATACTTTTGAAGATGTATATCATGCTTTTTAACAGTTATGTATAGTATTCCATTACAATGTTACTCAATGATTATGCAAGGAAACTATTATATAGTATAAGTAAATATCATTAGTTCTAATGGATATTCATATCAGATTCATATAATTTTGACCACTTGAATATCATGAATATATTTGAGAAATTTGTGTAATATAGAAGGTAATGATCTAATATTTTGTATCCAAGGGTGTCTTGATAGCATATAAAATACCCATGTTATTTACAAATATAATAATGGAGTTGACCCTATGAGAATTATCACTTGTAAAGATTACACTATATTCTCAAAAGTATCCTTTGTTTGACCATCAAATATATTGAAAACTCCAAAAGTATCTTGTAATGTTTTCTCTATATAACCAAGAGAGGAAAGGATTGTGATGGTGTACACTTTTTCACTTGATCTAATGTCTATCATAATAACATGTATGGATTTAATGTTAACACATGTATAAATAAAGAGTGAATGTCTATTTGAATCATCACAAAGAATTCATTATCATCAAATGTGATCATAGGATTCAATGATTGTTTTATTGTAACTATATCAATGATACTATCAAGTGGATGTCCATATGTAGAAGGAGGAGGATGATTATTATATGCATAATGTAGTTCATAATTTCTTTGTTATTTTATTCATGATTTGGAAAAGGATATTTGTACATTTTAAGTTTTGAATTGTCATTTAATCATGTCTTAGCCTCTTCAATATGTGTGCCAATATCAATAATGTTCTCATCAATAAGATCTTAAATATTGTGCTTAATCATAGAACATATAAATCTATGATAGTCATAATATAAATTTACATAAAAATATTTAAATTATCGTCTCGACATGTCCACTTTCATTTATGGAGGAAGGGTGATGAGATTGAATTCAAATAGTATTTGTAATAGTACATGAGGAGGTGAAGGTAACCTTCAAAATTAACTCCTTAGTGGATCTTGTAATTGAATATTTTGTGTTGGTTTTGAGATAAAATAAATTTTAACCTTGGCTTCAATATTTATTTCATTTAGTTTGCTATTATAATCTAGATTTCTTTCAAACTTAAAATTTGAAGTAGAAGGAGCATTTGAAGAATACTTAATTGTATTCATTATGCGCAACTTGATCTCATGCTATATGACTGTATGACATCATTCATCAAAATAAACCATTTGGTTTATGATTTTTACTAGCATAGTATTGTATCTTAGCACATATTCATTAATGTTTTCATTAGACCCTTATTTGATATTCTAAATTTTGAGAATATTTCACCAATGTTGATAATAAGTATGTAAAAAAAAATGATATGAAAAAGGGTTGAAAGATTTTAGTAATTTAAGAGGGATATAATTAAACAATATAACAACATATTAATTTATACTTCTTGGGAAGAGATTTGTCAATAATTTGTCACTATGTACATAGTGTAGGAAAGTTGCATGGAATACACATAAATGTTATTCGTGGTCACCTTTGACTACCTATAAAGGAATATTATGACCCACATAGCCAATTGGTATTGGTTAAGATGAAATTTTGGAACTAGAAACTAGGATCCCATATAGGCCTGCACAAATCAACTATCTATAGCCAAAGGGTTATGTAACAATAACCATGATTCCATAGATGGGTTAGTATGAGATATATTTTTCTCAACATAATATATATTGGCATGGAAACAAATAAGTGCACACTAAGGATTAAAATTTGTATAGGTAATATGAGCATCAATAGCATTATTAGGCATATGCATAAATACATTTCAGATGCCAGGTGATGTTATTAAACTAATGGATGATACTAGTGGAGTATAAATAAGAATTAATGTAATGGTAGAAGTATAAAAATTTCAAAGACTATCTTGGGACCATATATTTTGTTAATATCTAGGAATATATGAGAATTATTCAACCTCCTTTTAATTTTCATGAAGATATTTCATGAAATTTTACTCATTAGTTGGAACATATTATTCCTAAGTATTGTGTTCTGAAGTGATAGCCACAATTCACTAATGAAGTGGGTGTGGTATATGTAATATAAATTTTTTCAAGGTATCGTATTCAAGAAAATATATAACATATGCTTCCTCTTGTTCCCAAGTGATTTCATATTTGATAGAATCTATTGGATAAGTATAGTGACATGATACGATAGTGCAAGAGTTTGTAATAGGAAGAACTTGGGATTAGACATTATTTATTGTAGGTTCTTGATTAACTTGATATTAGATCCATATAAAAACATAATAATAACATGTTGGAAATAAATATATTATGTGATGATAAGTTGCATAATATTATGTATCATATGAAATAAATATTAAATCATTGACCCCATTTTGAATACAATACAATTTGAACCAAGCAACCTAATGACTATGAATACAATACAAGCAAAAATAAAAGTATAAGCATGATCTAGGAAAGGGCTTCAATAATTATGTGGGATCTCAAATATACTTTCTCATTCATTGATGACTATTAACTAAATATTTTAAAGTAGTAACTATAGAGGAAAAAAATGTTTGTATCCCACTAACCTTTTATTAAAAGTATAATGAAAGTAACTTCCCTAGGTGATATGCTTGTCTTAGGTGTACAATAAATAAAATAGTTAAATAATGATTTATATGGTATAAATAAGGGACCATAGATGTTTATAATATAATATAAGGTACATGGAAACTAAATTCCATATTTAATGTTATGCATGGTTATAAGTATTATGGTAAACCCTCCATGCCATGATATTTGTAAAATAGGGAAACACATAGCCCTTAATGATAGCCATTAATTAGTTTTAAAACTACTAGTATATTTTTTTAAATTGAACATAAACAAATAAAAAAATTAAGATAAAAGAAAATAAAAACATTTTTGTGTATAGATATTAATGATTTATAAACCAAGGTCAAAATGAAGATACTTTTGTCAAATTAATCCATGGTCAAATAAGATTGAGTCATTATGTGTCAAATTTTATCCAAGGTTGAAGGATATTTTTTTCTAGTGTTAGAAATTTATAAAAACATGTATGAAATTTGAGGACAAAAATGAAGGAAACAACAAAAAAAATCCAAAAAAATTAGGTTCACTAGAATGTTTATTCTATTTTTAATTAAAATGAATCAAACTAATATATTTAAACTATTGAGATAGAAATTTAGGAATGTAAAAATATGACACGAAAATATAATATACTACAAAATTTTATAGAATTAAGAAATAGTTGAATTTAATATATATGCCTACAAATATGCAAACTTAACTAAAAATTATTTTATACTGACTATGTAAGTTATCTTCTACTGAACACTATATACAAAAACCTATATAATGTACCACGATTAAATTTAGGAATTTAAACTCTTCTAGGACATGTCCACATGAGAAGGACAAGAACACTCTTATTCTTTGTTTACTAACTATGCCCATGTCCTAGTCGATTGTGTAACTTAATTTTTGATCTACGCCTATGAAATTATCTAATATGATTTTATTATTAATTATATATATCTATATACTCTTTGAAATAAATATAAAATATAAACCCTTGTTCTTGGTTAAAAACCAAATCAAACACCAAATATAGATGGTGGAAATATGAAGATAAATATTTGAGATATCCTACAAAAACTCGACATAATATGAGTGTTGCCTACATAACCCAAATGTACCTCAGGGTGATGTAGTTCTCCATCCTAAAGTGATTTTGTCATCTATGATTGTGAAACTATGTTAAGATAGAAGATGGATTGAAATGCTTGATAATGAATTCTCTTAACCTAAAATAAAGATATTTAGACATGGACTATGACTGTTAAAATGCAAAATAACCAAAATTTGATAAATAGTGATATTTTCTCAATGTTTAGTAAGATTTCCATGTGTGTCATGCCAAAAACATAACATAATGAAAACACATAAAACTATTACACTTATTTTGAGAATTATGAGACACACATTCTACAAAATTGCATTTTTCATAGGTTGACCATATTCTTGGTAGGAGACACACAATTATGTAAACAATATACATCTCCAAATAAAATGGAGACAATGTGCAAATTGACACATAGTTGGTATACCACCATGTAAGTCTCACTTGATCTAATCGACCTATAAGATTTTACATGAGCCTGCAAATATCTAAGTAGTCTTAGTGAGCCCCATGTACTTAAGGACTAAAATTGATGCAAAATTAAAAGAAAGTGGGTTAGATCAACCAATTTTTTAAATGATAAATCCTAACGCACTATGGTGATCAACAAAATTTCTAATTGATTCGTGCTAGTCATATGGCTTAGTTCACACATAAGTTGTAAATAATGTCCAATTTTGAGTTGACTTAAATTAGAATAAATTAATTAAAAAAATATCATTTAGTCCCCATAGGATCATAAAAGGTTCCTAAGATACCTCATTTAATCCCCATAAGAATGGAATAACCAATCTCTACCATCAGATTGAAGCAACCTTGACCATCAAATTTTATCAAAGGAAAAGATGCCCTAAATATCAATATAGAGACCATAAGTTATTTAATTCATTAATTGTATGTAAAATTAATTTTTTTAAATGACTAACAAGGTGTAAGAGGATGATTTTTCCATAGTTATCACCCTATCCTTCCCCAACCTTGGATGACTAACATTAATTGAGTATCCAAGATTTTAGTCTACATTATCTACTTATTTTTAAAATTTATAACACAATAAAATGATTATGAGTTAATTTTGTAGGTACCCAGTTTGACAGAAAGCATCAAGGAGGTCTTAGTCTCCCATGGGTTACAAACAAGTCTTAGGATCTTCAAGGTCCACCAAAACCATTAATGGATGTTAAAAGTTTTAAAGTGATTTTTTTCGAAAAAGTATTTTTAGGTATTAAATTTTACTTTATATGGTAGATGGCACAAAAATAGCATGGGTCCCATTTTGGGTTAGTGTGTTTGAAGGATACCGTTCGGACCAACATACCCCCATTTTTAGAAATTGGGACCCTTGAGAAACACTAAAAATTAAACATGAAAATTTAGCATGTTAAGTTCATTTGTAGAATTTAAAGATCATCCACTTTATCAAAAATAAGCTTACTTAGTTATGTTTTGATTTAATTTTGGCTAAGAGTGTTAATAAATGTTCTTTATGGCTTTTAGTTGTAGGTTCCATGGCATTTGTCCTTGAGAATTTTGTATTCTAAAACCCTGGGAAAACCATCAATTGAAATATAAATAATGGCCCAAAAAAATTGGTGGGAACCCTTTTAAAAATTAATTTTGGACCTAAGTATAAAAATCATGTTTTAAAGCTTCTTCATGTTTTTTTAACACGACTAAGACTTAGCCTAAAATTATGGTCCCCTTTTTTATTTCCCTTATTAAATTTCCTTATGGGCGTAGCTAATATTCATTTTGTATGGTCTTATTAATACTTCATAGCTTAACATAAGGTTTAAACCCTAAGGCCCCATTGTATTTATTAAATAGTAATAGGAACTTAGTCTTAATGTTTTAGCTTAAGTTTTGATTCTCCAAGTCTAATTTTATGTTACCTTGGTCCCTTGGTTTATACCTTAACCTAAGGTTTTAATTCTAAGGGCCCAACATATTTATTAATATGATCGGGACCTTAGTCTTAATACCTTAGCCTAGGTATTTTATACCACCATGATCCTAACTTAACTTCCTTGCATATTGTAGGATCCAATGTCCCTCACTTTATCATGGCATTTGATCTAACAAAGTGAGTAAACCTTGAGCTTCAACTTAAATAGTGTGCATCTTAGATGATCTAATGGTTCATGCTTCTTCACATCCCATTGATCGGATCACATGAGGAAAACTAACTAAATCCTTCACATAACCCTTTCAAATTAAATCCCTCAGATCACAATCAATGGTCCACATTTATTCATGAAGACTTGATCAAATGGACTGAGGCACAGTAAAAAGGTAAAAGGGATATGGAAAGCCCAAATGATTGACATGCAACACCCTTATATTTGATGATGAAAGGTGAATGGGTCCCTAACTAACAAAGTAACTAATCATGATCAAGATCTCAGATCATGATCTTACAGTTGTCATTTCATCACCAATCTTGATTCGATGGAGAAAATTCATTCGAAGACCTTGGGAAGCCCAACAGAGGTGCCAAGTGGCACTCTCACATTGGGCCACAAGAATTTGATGAGCTTAAAATTGATATTCATGAAACCATCATTTGATTTCTATGAGGACATTTTTGACATTTGTGTGATCGTCAAATTTAAGCCCATCAAATTAAAAGCTTCACTAGCTTAAAATTAGTGTTCTTTTGACCATCATTTAACATCCATGAGGATGTATTTGATGTCC
>JARHVA010006523.1:570000-650000 GCA_037957365.1 Torreya grandis | reverse complement strand
GAATAATTAATATGTTAACTTCAATATGTGGATACCGACCATTTTGAACTAAACTTATAATACAACACAGTTCTTATTGATTTTTTTATTTATTAATAATATAGATTATCCTATATTATAAAAAAATAAATGGTATGATATTACATTATTTTATCAAAACTATTCAGAGGAAGGAGAAAAAGCAAGAATAAATTTAAAAAGTAAAAACACATAACTTAACATTGTATTTTCCCAATTAAAAAAGTTTAAGCAAATCTCAAAATAAATATGATATAAAATCTTGAGCACTAAGATAATATAGCATAATAATTAAACAATATGAAAAACCAACAAAGATGGAAGAGGCAAAGGATTATTTCCCTTATCACCTTAGCCTTAAAAAATATCAACAGATAGAATTACAATATCAAGTACTTACTCTCACTCATCATTTTGATTGTTTTTATTTTCTTTAGTTGCTAGCTTCCATTTAGGTAGGGAAATAACCAACATAAGTCAAGAAAATCTTCCTTATTATGGATCTCTTCACTCTCTAATGTTTGGAAACACAATATAACAAGAGTTGTATGCTAAGAAGGGTCATCGTGACTATGACAAACCACTTCGACATTAACCATGTGGATGATGCCTATTATGGCCCTGATTTTGATGCCACAAGATTACATTGTTCTTACTTTCTTCATTGCTAGCTCCTACCTAAGTAGGAAAATAACCAACATAAATCAAAGAAATTTTATTTGTTATGAAGTTTTCTACCCGCTAATATCTGGAAACATACCATTATGAGAGTTATACATTAAGAAGGGTTGTCATGACTGTGGCAAACCACCTCAATACTAACTATATGGATAGTGTTTATTATGACCATAATTTTGACATGTTATTCCATAAGATTATGTTGTGTTATTTATATATAAAAATATACATGGATGTAACAAACAGTAATTTTAAATTAATGGATCATTTTTAATGGAAAGGATATTTATAAATAGATATTAAATTTGATGGTCATATGAATGTTTTTCAGTTTTTTTAACTATGAAGTATTATAAACATTGTATCAAAAGAAAATAGAAGATAAATTATAAGCTTTAAAAGAAAATGTTGAATAAATAACCATCATTAAAAAATTATATCTTATAAAAATAATGTCAATCATTAAATCGTGAAATTTAATTCATATTTACAAGATATTAATGATGCCAATTCATATATGATGCAATTTAATTTTATTATCGATAAATTAATTAATAATAAAAGTGATTGTTGAAACCTTTAACATACATTAAAAGAAAAGTAAGAACATAAAATATTAGATTATGAACTTTTATAAGAAATATTATACACAATTTGTAACTCAACCATTCACATCAACATCAATAATCCATCTAACCGTAAAACATATCAGATTCGATGACCCACTTAGAAACGTCAACTGCAGGGAAGTAAAACTTATATATATGACACTGTCATTTCTGAAAAACTATCTCAAAGATTAGAGGGTCCGAAAAATAATTATTGCACTTATATATTTCAACAAGTCCATTGGTTTATTAAATTTGATGTTTGACATTGCAAGTGCCAAAGGAATTCGCTGTCGGTGGTTAACAATACAACCATCACTTGTATATGTATATATATCAACAAGTCCATTGGTTTATTAAATTTGATGTTTGACATTGCAAGTGGCAAAGGAATTAGCTGAGGGTGGTTAATAATACAACCATCACTTGAATTCACATTTAAATCGTTCACGACAAGATTTATAAGTGCCATTTACTCTTAATCACATTTGCATTTGATGATATATTCCTTTAAACTAAAATTATCGATATGAATAAGTATTTCAGACATGGAATTTTGGTGAAGGTTCATAAGGTTTTTGGCAAAGGGTGAGATGGAGTCTTAGGAAAAGAAAGAATATAATACAAAATTGCCTCAAATAAATGTGATCTCATGATCTCACGACTCATCATGGTAAGAAAAAATAATAATATCATGTAAGGAAATATATCCACTGAGGATGCTATGATTTCCAGCAAGAATACAAAACGAGTTTGTTGAGAATGCCTTATGGAAGTGATCTCATAAAACGTTCTATCTAGACAAGGTTAGTCCTGCATAAAAAATTTGACTCCATATTTTAGCATATAAATGTAGTGCATTTTTGTTGAAAGGATCTTTAAAATAAAAATCATCATTCAGAAGGCATTTTGACAGATTTAAAGTCAGGACAGTACCTCTGCCAGCGTTCTCTTAATCTATGCTTTCGTTATGCTTTAGAATAGAGAACGTAAATCAGTTATATCTCTTAAAGGCACGCATACCTCCTCCTAACAACTATTATATTGCAGTCTTGTAGTTGCGCCATTCTCCATGGCATCCTATTATCTGAACAAAACATATTTTTTTTGGACTGCGCCTGGCAATGTCGTGCCATCTGTATATATCTCCAGCGCGGAAGATGGATCCGTATATATGGCAGAGAAGGAAATTTAAAAGACAAAAAAACGAAGAACTAAATTCATTGTATCTTCTTATTTCAGCTGGGCAAGACAATACAGCATTCATTGCCCCTCAACATTAGGGCTTTTCAGTCAAAGAGCCATAGATCTCCATGTCGAAAAGACTACAATGAATTATTTTGAAAAAATAAATTATTTTGTTTCTTTAAATTGCCAAAAATTTGAGACCCATTAGCTGCCCCACGTGGTATTTTATCATTCCACTGTGATCTTAAATGCTAGAACACTTGCTGATCAAAGAATGAAGGAAATAACGTAACAATTTTTACAGGACAAATCTGGTGATAGCATTTATTGTCACTCCATGTATTGTTACCTCATCTGGTATTTTTCCATTTCACTTTGCTCTTAAATGATTAGAGCACTTACTGTTCAAAGAATGAATTAAAAAGGTAATATTTTTAAAGGACAAATCTGGTGATAACATTTATAATAAAATTAGATTGAATAAAACTATTTGATTAATAACTAGGGAATAATGCATTCAACCATGATATACATGCATTCAACTATAATATACATTACCTTATAGGAATTATTATGATCTCTTACAATCTTTAGAGGTAGTTATTATAATAACCATAATGATAACATAATAACAACAATTTATGAATTATCGTAGTCAGTAATCCAATTTATGAATTATCACAAATAAAGAAACATAAAGTAATTATCTAATTTATGATGTCAAATCTGCATAATATAATAATGAATATTAATTTTTTTAATTACATTTTATGAATATATCACGATAACAATAATTATTTGTTCCATAATATATAAAGTAGAATGTGACATTTTTAATTGTACAAAAGTAAATTATTATTCTCAATTTATAACATTAATCATAGGTAAGTTCCTTGAAAATATGATATGAAAAAAGTGAGATTGACACCAATCACCACCTTTATGATTGGCCACTACTTATGTATCCAAATACTCCTAAGAAGAAATCAAGCCACACATAGCTCTCCCACCTACAATGACTGTGTAATTGTGCTTCTTTACTCTATGTATGCAACTACAAATTTGACTTTGGTACTTGATAATGATCACTCTTGACTTGCTTACAGATGTTTTAGATTGGGCTTATGACTACTACTTATAAATGATCTTGAATTTTGGAGGAATAGGGAAGATTTTCTCAATGTACAATAGTATATAAGCACTAAATAGATAGTACTAATGTATTTATAATGAATGATCTTCTGTTTGTACCTATATAGTGAAACCGTTTGATAATTTCCGTTAGCCAACCTTATGAAACATGTGGGAATACCCAAACAAATATTTAGAAATTAGAAACTAGTCTTTATTCAACATGGAAACAAGGTCGTTCTAGGTGAATCAATCCACAATAGTATACCTATCTACCTAGCCTACACCTATCTTGAAGAATTAAGGACAACTATCCTGAGTTGGACATAATTTGTGAGTAATTTAATAAGAGCTTTGAGCATTAACTTGGAAAGTAATATGTATTAGTGATGACAAACATAAGTTCAAACCTAAAAATGGATAAATGTAATAGAGAAATAGAAAATAAGAGTCATGTATTTTGGTAAAATTCAAGTGGTTTAAGATTTGTCAAGAATTAACATTGTGTCATGTCCCCTTTTTCATGGACATTGACAGTCTTGGTGATTAGCCTATTATGTGACCTTCGTAGGCTAATAGGATGGATAGAGGGCCATAATGGATCTTGGCTTGACTTTGATTTACAGGATTTCTACATTTGATTTTCATTCAGGCTCTTTCAAACACATTTGGTCTGAGCTCCTACTTTTTAGGGATATTTGATATGTAGCGGAGCGCCTTTATTTTGGTATGGTCATGTGCGGAATCACTCCCTGATTCACTAGCTTCGATCGGTTCGAGGATCCGACATGTATTGAGGGAGATATTAATATTTGATTGATTTAATCAAATATTAATTATTTAGCCTATTTTTAATTAGAAACCCTAATTCTAATTTAAAAAACCCTAATTAGGGCAAGCACATCTTTTTGAGGGTATAAGGGTTTCTCATGGAGGCCATTATTCATTATGCATAGATTATTGATATTGATTTTAAAGAAATTCTTCTGTGAAGACTGAGCCAAGGGTTCCAAGATTTTATTGCAGTGGAGAACGTTCCCTCTTCATTGTGTGTGATTTAGAGGCTGTGAGATATCAGCTGATTTATTGCCAAATTGAGAGATAGCTTCATCCAGAAGTTATCACAGAGATACAGATCTGAGAGATAGCTTCATCCAGAAGTTATCACAGAATTCCAGGGTTGAGAGATAACTTCACACAAAAGTTTATCACAGAGCTTTCCAGGTATTTTCTTTATTTAGTTTTGATCCAATAAGTTATACAGAGATAGATCTTGTGTTAGAATCTATATTCATGAGATCAAGCTGTTCAGCTATCAAGGGTTAAGAAGAGACAAGTTGGCGGCCGTACCAAGTCCGTACAGGTCCGTACAGATCCGCATCAGGAATCGACCTTGACAGAGAAAGGGCTACAGTGACCGACATCGGTCGACTGAAGACCGACATCGGTAGAAAGCCGACCGACAGAGACCGACGTCGGTGAGATATCGACCGACGACGGCGCCTATGTGTCGACACAGAAAGGCCGAGACCCTTCCAGATCCAGTTTTCATTGCCAGATTAGCAAAAGCCAGGGTTTTAAGACCAGATCTTAATATTCTTTATTTGTATAACAGAGACTCAATTGTGTAATCATCCAGAAGAACAAGTAATGAGATCTTGATTTGCTATTGAGAGATTATACTGTGATTTGTTTATGCTTATTTGAATCTATTCTGCAAGTTTGTATCTATGATCAGAGCTTTATGAGTTTATATATTCCCTGTTTGAAGAGTATATTATAGTTGTTCAAAGCTTTTATTGCTATATATCAGAGCTTTTATAGGAGAAAAAAGAGCCCCTAAGTAAGGGACATTACAGTGGTATCAGAGCTTTGGTCTTTGGTATCATAGTTTTGTGTCTTTCATATATCTCTATTGGAAGGGATATCACAGTGGTATCAGAGCTTTGGTCTTTGGTATCATAGTTTTGTGTCTTTCATATATCTCTATTGGAAGGGATATCACAGTGGTATCAGAGCTAATGTCTTGCCATCCTGTTGGGTAGTTTGGGTATCAACATGGCGCTAACAGGTGTCAAAGATTTGGAAGAAAGAGTGCACAATGCAAAGGAGAAGTTAGAAAATCCATTACAGCAAGCAGATGACCTTCTACAAACTCTAGAGGAGTTAGAAATTTATTTAAGCAAGGTTGAGCAGTCAAATTCTTATGAGATACAAACAGTGTTATCTCCAGTGTTTGATTCTTTGGTGAAGCACCGATTATTGAGACATCATGATGAGGTGGTAAGACTTGCAACTCTCTCTTGTATTAGTGAAATCATGAGAATAATAGCTGGCTTTAATTTTTATGATGATCGGATTATGAGAGAGGTACTTCATGCCATGGTGAAAAGCTTCGAAAAGTTGGATGACATTAGAGACTCTCATTTCTCAAAGAGGGCGAGATTACTTGACACTTTTGCAAGGTATGGATTTGAAAACATTATGATGTTAGTAGGATGTATTGGTGGCATTCGCACTATGTTTAAAATATTTTGGAATATTTTAGATGAGTTTCATTCCAGTGATGTATTAGCATCCATGCACTCTATCATGTTCACAATCTTGTTTGAGGAGGAGGATAAAATCTCTAAACTTTTGGCAGAAGATTTATGGTATGTCTGGACAAAAGGGAAAAATGTTTCACCTAGAGCTTGTATGTGGTTAAAGAGTTTAATTAATAGGCCTAAGGATCGTAGTGCTTTCCCTATGACATGCAGCCACTTGCATGATGAGTTTGACAGTTATGCTGATCCAGTACAGGGAGATATTAACACATCTTCAGGTAATGATTTATCTGCATTATCTTCACAGGTAGGGGTAGTTGAGGATGTTGTGGATGAGCTTGGTCTTCAGGTGAGTTCAGAACAGGTGTTAGACAGTGAGGATGAGCCTGATGCTTGCATTCAGAGTGTGGAGGTATACTCAGAGGTTAGTACATTGAGTATTGGTGATGAGTATGTTTTTGTAGCTGCTGATGAGGAGCATGTTGTTGAGGCTAACACATATATTCAGGACTTGGGAGTACCTAATTCTGAGGAGTTTGGGATACCAGTGGAGTTGAATCTCTATATTGATTATTCTCATACAGATGATAGTGTGCTACAGTTGGTTGTGCCACCTTTACAGAGAGATCAGTTATGGGATGGATTGGCACCATCTCTTGCAGATGGAATTGGCAGTTTGAATTGTCCATTCTACTTGGATTATGATGTTTTGAGAGGGTGTTTCTCATGTGCTCTTGACTATGGTATTTGTAATCTTGGAGGTTGGAGTTTCATGCGCCAGTTTGATTATGAGTCTTTCTTTGTTCTACTTCTGCTGATGTTGCAGGTACTTGCATTGATTCATAGCAGTGTAGAGCATAACTACATTTGGGATCCAGGTGGATCGAGTAGTTCATTGTTTCGAGATTGCTTGGGGACAAGCAATTTCCAGAGGGGCAGATTGTCATGTCCCCTTTTTCATGGACATTGACAGTCTTGGTGATTAGCCTATTATGTGACCTTCGTAGGCTAATAGGATGGATAGAGGGTCATAATGGATCTTGGCTTGACTTTGATTCACAGGATTTCTACATTTGATTTTCATTCAGGCTCTTTCAAACACATTTGGTCTAAGCTCCTACTTTTTAGGGATATTTGATATGTAGCAGAGCGCCTTTATTTTGGTATGGTCATGTGCGGAATCACTCCCTGATTCACTAGCTTCGATCGGTTCGAGGATCCGACATGTATTGAGGGAGATATTAATATTTGATTGATTTAATCAAATATTAATTATTTAGCCTATTTTTAATTAAAAACCCTAATTCTAATTTAAGAAACCCTAATTAGGGCAAGCACATCTTTTTGAGGGTATAAGGGTTTCTCATGGAGGCCATTATTCATTATGCATAGATTATTGATATTGATTTTGAAGAAATTCTTCTGTGAAGACTGAGCCAAGGGTTCCAGGATTCTATTGCAGTGGAGAACGTTCCCTCTTCATTGTGTGTGATTTAGAGGCTGTGAGATATCAGCTGATTTATTGCCAAATTGAGAGATAGCTTCATCCAGAAGTTATCACAGAGATACAGATCTAAGAGATAGCTTCATCCAGAAGTTATCACAGAATTCCAGGGTTGAGAGATAACTTCACACAAAAGTTTATCACAGAGCTTTCTAGGTATTTTCTTTATTTAGTTTTGATCCAATAAGTTATACAGAGATAGATCTTGTGTTAGAATCTATATTCATGAGATCAGGCTGTTCAGCTATCAAGGGTTAAGAAGAGACAGGTTGGCGGCCGTACCAAGTCCGTACAGGGCCGTACAGATCCGCATCAGGCATCGACCTTGGTAGAGAAAGGGCTACAGTGACCGACATCGGTCGACTGAAGACCGACGTCGGCAGAAAGCCGACCGACAGAGACCGACGTCGGCGAGATATCGATCGACGACGACGCCTGTGTGTCGACACAGAAAGGCCGAGACCCTTCCAGATCTAGTTTTCATTGCCAGATTAGCAAAAGCCAGGGTTTTAAGACCAGATCTTAATATTCTTTATTTGTATAACAGAGACTCAATTGTGTAATCATCCAGAAGAACAAGTAATGAGATCTTGATTTGCTATTGAGAGATTATACTGTGATTTGTTTATGCTTATTTGAATCTATTCTGCAAGTTTGTATCTGTGATCAGAGCTTTATGAGTTTATATATTCCCTGTTTGAAGAGTATATTACAGTTGTTCAAAGCTTTTATTGCTATATATCAGAGCTTTTGTAGGAGAAAAAAGAGCCCCTAAGTAAGGGACATTACAGTGGTATCAGAGCTTTGGTCTTTGGTATCATAGTTTTGTGTCTTTCATATATCTCTATTGGAAGGGATATCACAGTGGTATCAGAGCTTTGGTCTTTGGTATCATAGTTTTGTGTCTTTCATATATCTCTATTGGAAGGGATATCACACATTGTCAAGTACATGTGACTAGATTTAGGATCTACATTTCCCCCTTTCATTATAGAAATGAAATTGATAGAATAAAGGATTAATAATAACCTAATAATGTAAAACACATTTTGTATTTGATAAGAAGCTTAAATTATGCAAGACACTCAATAGCAAACCCTAAAACAACACAAGAAGTACTCATTATTCATAATTAAAATTTTAAAATTTCAAAACTCTGAAATTTGAAAATTAAAAGGAGATAAAGAAAGGATTACACCTATATGTAGATGAAATCATGTTTCTTTGTACCCTATAAATGATGTTGAGGTATTAAATAAATGTGCTCCCTTATTGAATCACTTAGAGAGATGGTTCTTCATGATAAACCATTGGTGCATTATAAGAGACCATGTCCCATTTTTAATAACTAATTAAACCATTGAGTAGAAAATATTCATTGTCAAAATCTTATGAATAGATAAAAATACCCAATGCATTAATGGGTAAGCGCACTGAGTTGGGAGTTACTTTTATGGACATTTACCAGAATGCATATAGGTTATGGAAATTACGCATACGTAATGTCCATAATGTGTGTGCATTAATTGAAACTGCTCAAAATTATCTAACCAAAATATGTCCCTGTTATAATACATATACATTATAGCAAGTATGTGTTACTTTCACATTGCACCAAAAGAAATATATTGGAAGCGGAAAATGGTTTACTAAAATAAATTCTAAGTATAATAAAAATTAATGTTCAATTTATATTCTTTATACTTTATATTTATTTTACTAAATATAAGAAATTAGGGTTGCTCTACATCAGATAGAGTTAGTCTCACAATTACATGCCTTACTATGTGGGAGATGGTTCTTTTAATCAAAAAAATTTTAGATTTGTATTCCTTATACTTTAAATTTATTTTAATAAATATAAGAAATTAAGGTCACTCTATATCTAATATATTTGGTCTCACTACTACATGCCTTACTATGTGGGAGATGGTTTTTTTAATCCAATTTGGTTAATACTTAGTCATTTTTAGGGTCTTAGTATTGAGCCTAGATATCTTAGGGCATAAATTTTACAATTGATCTCCAATTTTGGTAAATATATATTCATTTTTTAGGTTTTCATGGCTTGCAAATTATTTGTTAGCATTTATATGATTCCTAGGTTTGTCAAACTGATGTTAACAAACCACTCACTTTGAATTCAAGATAAAGTGGTGTGATTTGAACAATGTAGATCACATTGATGACTTGTGCACATAAAATAACCACCTTATGCTAATTCCACTTGATCCTCATATCTTCCTCATCCCTAATCACTTTATCCTTATCCGTCATCATCTCTAATCACTCACTCTTCATCTCCTATCATCCTTACTCACTCCCTCATTGACCCTCATAATTCTTCATCATCTCTAATCATTCTATCATAATCCTTAATCACTCCCTCATTGACCCTCAACATCCCTAATCACTCCCTCCCCATCCCTCATCCTCTCTTATTACTCCCTCATTGACCCTCAACATCATCATCATCATCATCATCCTTAATCACTCCCTAATCCTCTGTAACCACTCCCTCATTAACCCTCTACATAACTAATGACTCCATCATTCCTCATCATCTTTACTCAGTCCCTCCTCATTCCTCCTCATCTTTAATCACTTTGTCCAATACCTTGATGGTGGGTGTATTAGCTTCTTGATTCTGCCCAATTGGCTTTAGTTCCAATTCCAATTTTTACTCACTCCTATAATACCAAAGTAAAATCTTCTTTCATTCATACTCTTTCACTCAAATAAGGAACTTAGAGATATCATCTGATTATCTAGAGGGATTCAAAGATTTATATGGTGATTCAGGCCTAGACCATGGAATAGGCAATAAAATAGATCTTTAGACTAAAATAAATAGGCAATAAAATAAGAAAAAGGTGGGATGAAATTATAATTCTTACATATTATATTGAGATTTGGGCATTTAATAATTTCAATCATATATTTGAGATTCTAAATTAATATCTATATAGACAGGGGTGATTGGAGATTAGTTGAGAATTTTATTCCTAGCCCCATAGTTGACTTCTCATTTTATTTATATGTCATTAATATTTTATCCATGCTATATTTGATTTCCATATAGATAGATAGGTGGTCACCAATATGATAGAGTGTGTTTCAATCTGGTAGCTATTAGAGTGTGTTACCCAACCCAACTCAATCTATACCCAATCAAATATATACTTGACTTGATCAATGAAGTGAATGAAGGATATATGTCTTAATCCATTATATAAAAGAGGGTATACTTATATTTTGGGCATGGCCCTATATCCCCTAAAGGCCAAAATCACTCCTTACCATATTTTAAGTATGTCCTAGTCCTTGATATAATATATAAAAGGATATTATAAGAATGGGGGCCTACCATTGATAAATAGGGGGAACGATTCTAAAGGCTCTAACCCAATATCAAAATTTCTCTAACTAATAAATAAATGCAAACTTACCCTACCTACCTCATAGATGCCAAGGAGTAAGGCAATGAAAGCTTTATTTCTTAATACCTAGCTTTACTTCACTAAAATAACATATCAAGGCAATAATACCTTCTCAATAGATAAAAAGGGAGTAAGGAATACTTATCAAGGGAAATTTTCCTTCCTAATATCTATCTTTACTTTACTTCTCTCTCTCTCTCTCTCTCTATATATATATATATATATATATATATATATATATATATATATTATAATAAAAGGGGTAAAAACATTATTGAAAATCAGAAAATAGCATTACAAAGCATCAAAGGGCTAGGACCTCATGAATCCATAAGAAATACTCAAACCAAGTTTGCAACAACATTATCCTTCACCAATACCATTCCCATCCTGAGCAAGAATCATCTCCAAGTCATGTCAGACATCATGGGGAACCTGCTCCCACTCATCAATCTTCCAGCCATTTAAATGCTCAGAGGCCCACTTAGCCAAACAATTTGTTGCCCTATTCCACTCCCTTGGGATATGGACAAAAGACACCATCTCCATCAAAGAACTTATCTAAAAAATCTGTTGCACTATCATACCCACCTACCAACTAACGTTATATACCTTCTATGTATTCAACATGTTAATCAAAACTTGTGAGTCAGACTCACATATAACTTTATACCATCCCAAAGCATAAGCCCTCTCCAAAGCATAGAGGATCACCAAACCTTCCATAAGGTTGTTAGTCTGTACTCTTTCATGAATAGAAAAGAAAAAAACCACAGATCTAGAAAATCCCCTACCAACCCCACCAATCTTAACAGGGCCAGGATTGCCTCTTGAAGAACCATCAGTATTGAGCTTCAAAATGCCTGCCAAAGGGGGTAGCCAACTCCCCACCATTTGAAATTTCCTATTCACCTGCCTTCCTCTCCTGACACAAGCAAAAGCTAGAGATAACCACTGAATACCCAATATATCCACTATCTCAGTATCCCCTTTCTCTAGAGGGAACACCATGTCACATTTAGCTTCCATCGTCTCCCGAATCATACCCATAATTTTGTGCCAAATTTATTAAATCAATAGTTTCTCTCCTCAAAATATTCTTTGATTTCATTCCAACCAAATATGCCAGAGTATGAAAGAAGGCCCAACATACCACACATCTTGTAAGAAAGAGGCCATAGAAGGAGGTCTACCTAGACTATTCCAAAAATCCTCCAAGGAGGATGCATGAACATAGGGTCTTTTCCAAACTTCCCACCAATAATGCCAAAGCTATAGAGTCATGGGACACTAGAGAAATAAGTGAGAGGAGTCCTCCTCTCCACATCCACATAAAACACACATAGAAGGACCCTAAAAACCCCTCCTTTGAATCTTATCCCATGTCAATCACCTATTTCAATCCAAAGTCCAAATAAAGTAGTTACACTTTAGCCAAGAAAGCTTATTCCACACTTTTTTCCACCAGTGAACCTCTACCCCATCCAACTAGTGAGATAACAACACCTGCTATCCATAATCAACAATATAAACACCCTTAGGATTAGGAGACCAAGAAAGAACATCCCCTTCCTGGAGGGAGCTACAACACCTATGAGAAAGGATACTATGAAGCTCAACACACTCCTCCTCCATACCAACAATAGGCCACTCCTCAGGTTTCTTCCATCTCACCACCACCAGCTGCCCATGAGAAGAAAAGGACTTGAAGTCACTCAACCTTGACCATCCTACCTCACAAAACCTCTGGCATAGAGTTACCAAATTAGGGAACTTAGAAACAATGGGAGGAAAACCATCCCAAGAATTAGACCAAAAATGAGCTTTTGTCCCACTTTTACAAATCCAAAATAAGCCATATTTAATCAGAGTAGCCCATTTCTTGAGTGTACTCCAAATCACTGAGCCTTTCCCCACCAAGGGATAATAAGGAATATCAATTTGAGGGACCCCCAAGAAGTATTTTTGTGTTAATACCCTAACCCAGATCCCATCTTACTCCACACACCACTGCCAATAAAATTTAGTAGCTAGTGCCATCCCTGACAATGATGACTACCTTAACCAAAGACCACCAAGCTGCCTCAAGATACAAATAATGTCCAATTTAACAAGGCTCCATTTAGAGGAAAATAAGCTACTAGCCCATAAAAACTATCTTCCTAAGGAATCCAACTCCCTAACAAAGCCCAAAGGAGCCACCTGAATCATACATCAATAAATGGGGAGAGCCTACACCACATACTTGAGTAGTTGAACATGACCCACAAAGGACAACCAAAGATGGGTCTAATGATTAACTTTCACACAAAATTTATCTAGAATATTCTACCAAGACTCCTTGGGAAGTCTTCCAACAGAGATGGGAATACCAAGATAGGTCAAAGGGAGCACCCCAATCTGAAATCTCAAGATATGAGAAATTCTCCTCTAAATGGATCCTGAAGTATTGAAGAAAAAGATGGAAAATTTATCTTCATTAATCAATTGTCCTGAGGCTACAAGATAAACATCCAACACCTTGCATATATTCAAAGCTTCACTAATTATAGCCATAGCCATCAAAGCAGTGTCATCCACAAACTACAAGTGAGATTGTGAAGGTAAACCACCTCCCCATCCCCACCCTTGAATGAAACCTAAATCCACATTCCTTCTTATCAAGTGTCCTAGACCCTCAACAAGAAGAAGAAACAGGGAGAGAGGGGGTCACCCTACTGCAGACCCCAAGGGGCAACAAAAAGCTCAAAGTGCTCACCATTTATTAAAACAAAGAAGGATACCAAAGTAACACAACTCATAACCCAATAAATCCACTCATCCCCAAAACCAAAAGAACCAAAAACCTTTGAAAGGAAGGACCATCAAATGCAGTCATAAGGCTTAGCCATATCAAGCTTGATGATCATTGCCTTATCTTTGGAGCTGGCCATAGAGTGAATGGTTTTAGTTGCGATAAAAACCCCATCCAAAATCTGATGTCCCAACACAAAACCACTCTATTCCTCAAAAATCAACACTTTAAGACACTTTTTCAACCTATCAGCATTCAACTTAGAGATAATTTTATAAATCACATTGCAAAGAGAGATAGGCCAAAATTGACTTAACCTATCCACCCCCTCACACTTTGGGATGAGAGTAAGGAAGGTAGAATTCAAGGCCCATAACATCTGTTTATTCTTATGAGACTCCTAAACAATTGCCAACAAGTCTAAATTGATAATCTCCCAAAATTCTTAAAAAAACTCAATCAAGAATCTATTAGGGCCAGGAACTTTCCCCCTCTTCATTTGAAACACAATCCCCTCTAGCTCCTCAATCAAGATATCACTCATAAGCTGCTCATTCATCTCCCTAAAAACAAAAGAAGGGATACAATAAAGGACCTGAGGTTCCTCATCAGAACCACCTTGCGAGTCATCCCTGAATAATGAATCAAAATATTGCTTAGCTTCACATGTAATTTCAAGAAAAGAAGAAAGAACTTCACCCCTATCATTCACCAGAGTAGAAATAGAATTGGCATGTCTCCTGGCTTTCATCGAGTTAAAGAAAAAATTAGTATTTTTATCTCCTTCCTGAAGCCACTCAATTCAATCCTTTTGTTTCCAAAAAACCTCCTCTCATAGCTCACACTCTTCCAGTACTTTCAAAGCTTTAGTCCCTTCCCGTAATAAGTCCTCATTCACCCTGTCCTCCCTAATCAACCTCGTAATACCATCCAACTCAGCCTGGGTAACAGTCTTATCATGGAAAATGTTTCCAAATCATTATCGATTCCAATGTTTAAGCTAATATTTGACAAATTGAAGTGACTTAACAAAACTATACATTGTTGTACCATAATTAGGTCTACCATACCTCCACCACTCAGTAATATAGTCATTGAGAGAGGAGTCTCGTAACCACATAAGATGGAACTTGAAAGTAGGAGATTGAGGTACATGAGATGAAGAAATAACTATCTTGATAGGCCAATGATCTGAACCCCTCCAATCCAAAATTTTTGAGCAAAAACACCATAACCCACCAACCCAGTAGCAAGAAACCAGAAAGTGGTCAAGTCATTATGCAATGCAGTTATTCCTAATCCTCTGATTATTCCAAGTAAATTGACCATTAATGGGCTTGATATCCACAGGATTGAAAGCTAAGATATTATCCTGAAGTAGGAAAACAAAAGGTGCAAGCCTCACAATACCACCCCACTTCTCAGCCAACTCAAAAATAACATTGAAGTCTCTAGCCATTATCCACAGATGGAAAGGAACTATACTTTAGACAAACCAAATATGGGACCACAAAAGTTGTTTACCTTGAAGATCATTAGGTGCATAGATATTAGAGAAGAGAACAAACTCCCCCATCTCAAAACAAGATACAATCATAGAGATAGAAGAATCAAAGGATAACCACCAAAGATGGTGGATCTTCCAAGGATTCCATAAACAAGCCACTCCCCCCGTAGACCCTTGAGCACCAATACACTAGCACTCTCCACTCCCCCACAACTTAGGCATTAAACTAAACATACACTCCACTGATACCTTAGTCTCTTGTAGGAAAATAACATCAGGAGATTGACTTCTAACCAAATCATGAATAACTTTTTGTCGAGAGCCACTATTCAAGCCCCTTACATTCCAAGATAGAATGATCATTTAAAGGGGGTTGCAAAATGAGAATCAAGAGTCTTTACAGACCCTGACTCTACCAAATTTTCCCCTATTAATTTAATCTTTTTCAAATCCTTTTTTCTACCAAGCTTAGAAGACTTCTCCCCTGCCCCTTTTTTGAATCTTTTTAAAGAAGACCCAAATGATAAGAAGAAGACTTATTAATCTTCATCCCCTCAATACCTATATTTGAGTCAAGAGGAGATCCATCCTCACCACCCTTCTTCCCTACTATAATAGGAATTGATTCCACCTGGACTTCCATTTGAACATCAGCATCCATTTGTAAATCCCTATTATCCTACAAACCCTGAGTAGCTTTTAAAAGAAGGCCCTCCTATCCTATACCCAAAGCACCCTAATCCAGATTCATCAAGCCTAGATTCACTTCCTGCTAGCTGGGATCATCTAAACCTTCAAATCTGTTAAAAGAATCTTCCTCCTGCCTTTCTTTTAAATTCCTCTTTTGACCTCAATTCCTATTTTAAGCCTTGAAAGGAATGAAACCATCAGCCCCATCCACATCACCAAGAATGGGTTCCTTCCCCTTTTCAACCCTAGTGGGGTTGCAGGGTAGTTGAGAAGGTTAGGAATCCATAGGCCTAGCCTTTGGGCACCTTCTCTACAAATGACCATATTCATGACAGAGATGACACCAAAAAGGAAGAGTTTCATAATCTAATTATTACACCCAAGAGTAAGGACCTACACACATATCCACCAAATTTGGTAAAGGTTTGCTTAAATTAATCTCAACATAGATACGAGCAAAGGTCAACATCTTTTTACCTTGAGTCTGTTGTGAATTACCAACTAGTTTTCTTAGCATCAAAGCCAAAAAATGTAAAACATCTTCCCTCCAACATTCCATAGGATCCTTAGAAGTCAAACCCACATCAGAACTTGGTTTGAAATCTCTTCAATAGGATTGAAGCTCACATGCCAAGGTTTAATAAATAGCCTAATCTGGTTATGAAAATAAGGGACTCCTTCAAAGGCCTTGTTGTGGTCCGCCAAGTAATTGAATGAAACCATGAAAAAGATATTTGCTAAAAGCATACCCTCCATTTCTCCCTCAGGCATCCAAGTCTGTTGGGCCCATGATTCAATAAATTTTAATGAAACTCGCATCCCCATAAAATTTCACAACAAAGCATGCTTGAAATAATATTCAATATCTTTTGCACTCATCTCCAATGGGATAACCAATTTTGGCCTGTCCTCACAATGTTCAAGACAACCATTGATCTTCATAATCTGAGTACCACCAGACAAGCCTGATCCAACTAGTGTTGGATCTGGTAAGAACAAGTTATTATTAGAAACCTTCAAAGCATGTGAAGTAGAATTTTTACCAACCACTACTGAACGATAATCCATCTTGGAACAAGCCCCTAAAGACTCCCCAATCAACATTAACACTCAGCCAAACCAAGGTGAGCAAGCTGACCTCTGAGAGAAGGAACCACCACTAGGGTTTAACTAACCCACCACCTAGCACTGCTTTCAAACTATAGACCAATCCAACTAGGTACAACACCCCATCTACAGCATCCAACTAGGGACAAAACCCCCATGTGCATAGGGAATAGGATGCACCAATGCCAATAAAAAAAATTTTGCTAAAAAATGTTGCCCTAGACCACCCCAAAATGCATTCACTCCCCCTTATTTACTTCTATATTAATTCATATCTAGCAAAGGATTTTTTTCTTACCCTACCTACTTAGTTATGCCTTACCCAATAAGGTAATGAAAGCTTGCTTCCTAATATATAAATTCATTATTATCCTACCTATTTTCATTTTTTTGAATAGATTCTTAGCTTTCAAGGGAATCTTGTTTCCTTATCTATAGCTTCCACATATTCTTTCCCTACCTACTTAGTTATGCCTTACCTACTTAGATTATATTATTATCAAGGGAAGATTGCTTCCTGATAGATAGAATGAGAAATGAAGTTTTGAATCATGTTACATATGTCATATATATATATATATATATATATATATATATATATATATATATATATATATATATATATATATATATGTATGTATGTATGTATGTATATGTGTGTGTGTGTGTGTGTGTGTGTCTGTGTGTGTGTGTGTGTGTGTGTGTGTGTGTGTGTGTGTGTGTGTGTGTGTGTGTGTGTGTGTGTGTATGTATATATATATATGTATATATATATATATATGTATGTATATATATATATATATATGTATGTATATATATATATATGTATATCTATATATATATGTATATATATATATATATATATATATATGTATATATCTATATATATATATGTATGTATGTGTATATATATATATATATATATATATATATATATATATATATATATATATATATATACACATATACACACATACATACACACACACACACACACACACACACACACACACACATATATACACACACACACACACACACACACACACACACACACTCAAGATCAAGATATGGATCAGATATTCAGTTAGGTAGGGCATACTCAAATAAGTAAAGTAGGTAGGACATACTCAAGTAGGTAAACTAGATAGGTAATAATCAATGTTATATATATATATATATATATATATATATATAACATTGATTATTACCTATCTAGTTTACCTACTTGAGTATGTCCTACCTACTTTACTTATTTGAGTATGCCCTACCTAACAGAATATCTGATCCATATCTTGATCTTGAGTATACCATACCTAAATACCTAATTGAATATCTAAGATAATATAAATAAGGGGGAATTCTAACCTATA
Source organism: Torreya grandis (assembly GCA_037957365.1). Lineage (NCBI taxonomy): Eukaryota > Viridiplantae > Streptophyta > Pinopsida > Cupressales > Taxaceae > Torreya > Torreya grandis. The sequence continues at coordinate 631,416 of JARHVA010006523.1, read as the reverse complement.
TAAAAAAGAAATGGCTAAGGGAGAATTAGGGACAAGAAGCTAGCCATTACACCCACCATAAAGGTATTGGAGGGAGTGATCCAATGTGTGAGCATAAGGCCCAACATGGTATGAATTATTTATGTGATATATTACATATGCATATCATATAATCGATTAATATTATATTGATACATATTTCATGATATTGATGTGATACATAATGAAATACAAGTGTATTTTACATGGTGTCATGGTTAGTTCTTACCTTATCACAATAATATCTAGTTTCAACTGACTGACATCATTGAATAGACTTCAATATGTATGTGATGCATTATTGTGGTGGGATAAGTTTTTTGTATTTACCTCGACCATAAGTGGATATGGTGTTTTTTGTCACTTTTGGCCTATATGGGACCTAATCACAAGTAAAATTGACATGAAAGGGTGTCTTAGATGCCTAAATACCAATCTATATATCTAAGTAATACAATTTTATCCCATAATCTAATTTTTTTTTGCCTATTTATTATAACCTAGGGCTATGAATACACACACTTTCCATAATTTGGGTATGAATTGCCATATATATCTTTGAATCCCACCATAAAATCATATAATATATTTAAGTTCATTATTTGAGTGAAATAAAGTGAATGAAATTATAGTTTCCTTGGGACTTATTTGAGTAGGAAAAATTTAGAATTAGAAATTAAGCCAATTGAGCACAAGTGAGAATCTACTTCACCCACCACTAATGTATGGGAGGTGTTGGTGCCCAAAATTGTACTGAAGCGATTGAGCCCATTTTAAGTATAAATGCCTAATTTGTTTATCACACTCCCTCTTTTTAGTGTTCATCAGATGTCAAGTGTCCTTTAGTGTTCTATCAAAATCTAAGTTGAATTCATGTTTGAGCATCTCAAAACCCTTTTTCAAATTGCCCTAGCTTATGCCCTTTGATTTAAATTCAAATTTAGTGGGAACAATTTACAAAGGAATACTTTCAAAAATGCCATGGACTTCATTAATTTTTATACTAAGGTTTAGTCATGTTTATTAACATTTCCAAACCTTACTCTAAATTCATATATGGTACCTTTTATATCCCATGGCCATTGATCCCTTTTATCTGTTATCATGGTCTAGCTAATTTTTGGTCCATTTGTTAGAAACTTAGCTCAAAGTCCTATCCTAAAGCTTCTATCATATACAACAAAAGCTTAGGCCAAGACATTATATTAAGTTATTTATTCCTCAAAATATGACTTCACTATTTTCATTATTAAATTGGAGCCAATCACAATCAACCTAGAAGATCATAATCCAATCATGCACATTCACCCAAGTGGAGATAATCAAATGATACGAGATCAAAGTTAAAATGTCAAATGTTTTAAAAGCTCCATATGAGTGACAAGTGTTATCATCTCAGTGGGTAATTCAAAGATCTAACAACATGTGATAGAGTTAACATTTCAATAGAATTATGAAGGGATTTGATAATGATAAGTGGCACCATTTCAAGTGCCCATGAAATAGATCCATGGTTCATGGGCCCTTCTGTAAGTTAATAAGTCAACAAGCTTATGAGCAAGTATGGAGATGATGTATGTAATAACCACTATGAATGGAAATAAGATCAGCCAATAGCATTCATCCTCTTAAATTTTGATCCAATGGTGTGAGATAAAGGTGTACTTTTAAAATAACTCAGGCCAAATGAGAAACTACCACATGGTGAAAAGGAATTAGCTTGGCAAAGATTGACGACATAGAGTACAAAAAGCCTAGGTATTATATAAGTGGTACGATATCAAAGGTATTAATATAGATCTAATGGATCATAATAAAAAATAATTCTAAAGGGATACCAAGAGCTCATAGAGCTACCAAGTGGCATGCTCACATTCATCATGTAGGTAAGGACCTAGCAGTGTTAGTCTTAGGTGGACATTTCAATGAAGCTCAAAGTACATGTGAAAGTGACAAGTGCCAAGCCCATAGATCATGATTAAGGCTCAATAATATTTAAAACATACAAAGGTGCAAATAAATACTTGATAATTTAATGGGGTTAGAGATCTAACTAGAGGCTTCCACGTGGCATGATACTACTCGAGTGATAAAAAGAGCCCAAATCTCCTAAGATGTTACCATGTGGCATAATTTCATGAGCTCAAAGATGAATATCAATGGCCCATGATTAAATCAAGCATTGAACACTTCTTAAAATATTGATGGTGTGTATTTTATCCAATTTATAGATTACATGAGAAGGTGACAAGTGTCCAAGCGAGTTTGTGATGGCCACCAAAAAATCACCTATCTAGGGAGAGTCTGAACTGCTTCTAAGAATGACAAATGGCACTCCTACAACCAACCAAATGGAAGGGCCCTACCTGAGAACTCATAATATATAGAAAGGTACTACATGGCACAATATGAATAGATCATCACATCAAGATGTATCTCGAGTGCCTGAGACTAGTCAAAAATGACACGTGTCCATATTGGAGCTAGTTAAGTAGCTTAGTCACTTTTAAACTTTGTGAATGCTTAGTTGGATCTGATGTTGCATGCCCAATGTCAATATGTGTCAAAATTTAGTTTTAAAGCTAAGATTGATGGTTCCTTCATGGATAAACAAGATTTCAAAGCATAAAAGAGGGTTTATGGGCCATTCTAAATCATATTTTCCAAATGGATGTGGATCATTCTCTACTACTACCACAACCAATGCATTATCGATCCATCATTGCAAGAGCAGGTTGTTCTATGGTGTGTATAAAAGGAAAGGCAACTATCCAAGAGGTTCCATCTATGCAAGTAAGTAGTCAAGGGCATCTCCAGGTAGTTACACATGAGAACAAAGCCTTTTTTTGCTTCTACAATATAATTTCACCTTCTAGAGCATGTAAAAAGGCATTTCTAATCAAGAAATTGAAAGGTTTGTTGAAAACATTCATCATTCCTTCTGGATGTAGTTAGAGAAATGATTTCTCTTGCAAATGGATGAAGATTTGAGGCATCGTATGGAATATTGACCATATGGGAGCATCTTGGTAGAATTTGGAGGGTCGCTTTGTAATTTTATAAATTGCAACCCACAGTCTCATATTTAAAAAGGGTAAAAAGTGTATAAATAGAGGGCTTCTCTTGCATTCTTTGGTTGTTGTTGTTTTTTTATTTTATCTAAGTCTAGGTTTTGTAAAAAAAAATTGGGATCAACTACTGTGTGTATATCTTCTCACCCTTGTTAAAGTGGTTGCAAGTGTACAACCATTAGCAAGCTCTGAGATCATGTTTATGTCTCCCCTATCCAACATGGAAAAATCTCACCATGCTTGTCCCCATGGAAATATTTTTAAACATTTGTGCATGTAAGATTTTACTTCAAGTTAGTGGAAAATACTTGTGGTTCTTTATTTTATCATGTTTATGAAATCCAATGAGATGTTTTACATGGTATGTTGATTGGATGTCTAGCTTTGTGATTTTGTATAGTTGTCATCTTAGGCATAGATCTGGGTTATAAACCCCTTTTTCATAGAGATTTGGAAATATTTTGTTGAATACCTCATTAGGGCACCTTGGGCTCATGAATTTAGTAGAAGAAAGTATTTGAGATTCTAGTTTTAGTGTATGTTCTAGGATTTTTGAGATCATTTGGGCACTTACAATCTATTGGTACCAATGGATGCAAATTTATCCTTATAGTTTCCATGGCTTTCATTTTAGTTTTCCTACATCTTTGTAATAGGTGACATCATATATGTTGAAAGAAACCTTGCTATTTGAAAATACCATGAGCACACCACCCCTTTCTATTATTAACAAGTTGTCCTACCTTGTCCTACCATGCAAATAATACACACTTGCTACATATCATAAGTGTTATTTTCTTGCAAATGCATAAGATCTTGCTTATATAAAATGCATTTGCATATGGTGTTTTAAATATTAATATTGCAGTCTTCCATCCAACATTGTTGTTGAATATTCTTTATAACGAAGATTGCAAACACTTTTATATCTATCTTTAGTATCTTGTATGTGATATAGAGAATTTGTTCATTCCATGTCACAACCCTTTTCTAGTGGATTGAAAAAGTGTGGTTGTGCCATGGTCACGTTTATGTCTCTTTATGCCAAAAATCCTCATAGAGGTTGAATTTTATAATCTCTTCATGTTGACAAACTACCCCATATGTACTCTCACCTTGATTTAGATAGAGCCAAAAGTAGCAGGGAGCTGATCATACCCTTTATTGGTGCCTCTTAGTCATTTTATGTGTTTGGTAATTTCTAGATGTTAAACCCTTCCTCTGACTATAACAAAATACTAGTGGGTTTTTTAATCAATGTTTTCCACTTTCTTTAAGTGTGTAAGACTGAGTGATAGAGGTTTATAATAAGGAATCAACACTTTGCTAATAAGTTGTATGTTGGAAGGTTTTTTTTTGTCTTTTGAACATAATTCTAAAAAATTTAGTGTTTTTACCCCTTGTCTCATCATCAAATTCAGAAAAATGTGTTCTTAGCATGTATCACAACAATGTGTTAACTATTGTATTCTATAATTTTGATTCTAATAGTAACTCTAATTTTATCAACTAGTTTCAAGGAAGATTAGTGCCTATTTTGAATATCTTAATTTTCAGATTTGAGTGTTCTTTCTTTTGATTACAAACCTAGAAGGACTAAGTTAATGCCTCAAATGTGACTCATCTGAGAAACTTGTTTCACACTTAGGTATTCATCAAAGAAGAGGGAGACAAGTTTGGAGGACTATTCAAGGGCAAAGTTTGACTGCTAAATAGTATCTAGATTGCTAAGATCTTTATAATCTTGAGATTTTTGTTGAACTCCCCATTATTGAGGAATTTCATATCTCTTTGAGTCACTCTAAAACTTATAGTCTCTCCTTCTCATCTAGTTGAATACACTCCTAAGTTTGATCCACCAAGACCCACTCATTCTCCCCCTCACATCCCTTTGCCAATTGTTCTTGAACCTGCAATTAAATAAATCATGAGGCATAGGGACCTAGATGAGGATGAACATCATGAATTCTACTCTCCCAACTTTAGGTCTATCAATTTTGATAACCTGGAAGGTTATCCTAATGAAGTCTGAAATAAAATAAGGAAATACCTTCCAAAATTCTAAGGGAACAATATAGTGAGTGGTGATCAGAACCTAAGGATTTTTCACAATATTATTGAAGATTATGAGGTTGAGCATGGGGATGTGTGCATTATGTTTTTTATGAATACACTGGAGGAAGATGATCTTGAATGGTTTAATTCTCTTCCTCATGGATGCATTGATTTATGGGAATAAATGAAGAATATCTTCAAAATTTAGTATGGTGATAGAGTTGATCCAAGGTTCATTTTAGCTGAGTTGAAAATATCAAGAATAATCCTAATGAGTGTGTGTAGGAATTCAATACATGTCCCAATAAAGATATGATGCAAATGCCTGAGAATATCAAGCCTAGTGATATAGTGTGCTTGATAGAATTTTGTGATGCCTTTGATAAGAAGGTTTTGTATTACTTGCAGGACAAGGATCCCACAAACCTATGGTTGGCATTCAATATGTCCATCCAAATTGAGAAAAACATAAAGGTTTTGTAAATCCCATGAACAAGTGGGCTAATGTAAAATTGGTCAATCCAAAAAAAAAACTATCCACAATGATATCTAACCTTAAGGAAATAGTTAAGACTTTTACTTCTTCTATCAAATAAATGTCTTATAAGATTGTCATGACTGAGAAGGGGATCCCTCATGTGTCTACCAATCAAGAGAGGGGTCCAATTCCTACTCTAGCATAAAGGGGGTTTGCTTTCCATATTTGAGATAATGATAGAGGGAAGAGGCATGCATGAGATGAAAGAACAGATAGACATTAGAATAGAAGGGCCACAAAATAAGTGCCTGGTCCATTAAATTCCAAAGCAAATATGTTAGGTTGTGACATTGATATTAATTGGTTTGAACCTTGCTTCCTTCCACATCCTCCATGTGATATAGTTAAACTAATTGATGAAGATATGAATTAACTTGATTATGTATCATTTGGTGATGAAATTATGATGTTCAATTGTCAAAGTCCCTGAAGAAATACATTTGCCTCCATAGAATTGATGAGTGTTCTTATTTTTGATCAGTTTTGGAGTGTAGTATAAAAGTTATGTGTCCTAACTTGTGAACTTTCTTTTGAGGTTAATATGGCACAAACATATGAATTACCCATTCATGATTTCAAGTTTTTGAGATCAATGATGTTTATAAAATATGAGGTGGGAATTACATTAGTTGAGGATAGGTAATTGCTAATTAATGCAAAAGTTTCCCAAGAGAAGGAACACTACTTAAAAAGTAGGCAATCAATTGTTGTTCCTCAAGACACTACGCTTACGAATCCAAGCACAAGGGATGCAAGTAACGAATCTAAGAAAAATACTTTAGTTACTAATACTTCCAAACTAGTACCCAATTCCCAAGTTGTTAAGCCTATAGGGGCTCCCATTAAAAATAAAGTACCTTTGTTATCTAGTATTCATAAGGGTGTAAATGATCTTAAATTAAATCTACCTTTGAAGGCTACTATTAAACATGTAAATCCATTCCAGCTTACTCCACTTCAGACATTAAGTGATTGCATCCTAGCTGAAGGTGTTGTTATCCTTCCACCAAATACTCCTCTCCCTTAGTATAGCATATGTGATATGTTCCATGTCTCGATCCAATTGAAAATCACCATGCCACTTATTGAATTATTAAGAATACCTGAGCATAGGAAGAGGGCATATGAATACTTGGAATTTAGTGAAAAGTGAGCTACAAATGAAAGTGATGAATAATCTGAAGAGGTTACTTATTTCATTTCAGAATTATATTTGGGGACTACATTAGTAGATAGTCAGTTGAAATTAGATTCATTTTATACAAACCTATTGATCAATGGTCTTATTATCTACAATTGCATGTTTGATTATAGCGCTTCTTGTAATGTAATACCCCTAGATGTCTTAAATGAGCTCAAAGTTAAGATCATATTAGCCTTTTTTAAGTGTTATGATATAGACTCATGAGATGTTCCACTTGTTGGACAAGTCAAGGGGTTGGTAGTAAAATTGGTAGTGCATACAGGTAAGTATTTAAATATGGAAGTGGTCGTTATAGAATACCCACCTAAGTAGGGGATGTTGTTGTCACACAAATGGGCTACTAGTATGGGTGTAAGTGTACAAATGGACCTTTCCTATACCACCATTCCATTTGAGGGTAAGATGGTCAAACATTATAGAGATTCAAAGATGCTACATGTAATTAAAGATCCAAAACATACTCAAAATGAAGTATTTTACATAGACATTTGGACTGGGTACTTCATTAGGAATGTTGACACTAATGAACAACCTACTACTATTGATGTTGAACCTAATAGTGAAAGTGAAGGTGTAGTTTGGAAGGTGTGTTTTGATGGGGCTTGCTCCAATCTTGGAAATGGAGCAGGGGTTGTATTATATACCCCAATGGTAAGTGTTTCAAGTTTTCTTTTCAATTGTCCTTTGAGTGCACTAATAATAACACTAATTATGAGGCACTCTTGCTTAGTTTATGGATTGTCCATGAACATGGAATTAAAATCTTGATTACTAAGGGTAATTCTGAGCTAGTGGTAAAGCAAGTCTGTAATGCTTACTCCATGAAAAACAAAAGGTTGAAATAATATCATAATGTTGTCTAGGATTTGCTAGAATTATTTGATGCATTCAATATTTGTTATCATCATAGAAATTTCAACAAATACGCTGACAAACTTGAAAGGTTATTTGGTCAGTTTTACATTGCAAATATAAGCCCTCATTGTTAGTATCAAGTGGAGGTGCTTTTTATGAATTAAATACCAGATAATGTTTACCACTGGAAGGTGTTTGATGATGATTAAAAAATTAAGAGGTTTCTAAATTATGAAGCTGAGTTCCATGATCAACTCATATACTTAGACTCTATGGTTTAGCTTTGTGATAGATGAAAACCTTGTTTGGAAGGACATTGTCCAGCTGAAGGCAAATATGCTCCCTAAGGATTGGTAAGTTTATAAGCATATTTTGATGTAGTGGATAGAATCAAGACTCAAGACTCATTTATTTTAAAGGATGTGATTGAGTGTAATTTGAGTTCTCATAAAAATCCAAGAAAGGTTTAGCTAGGTACTCATCTAAGTGCAGCTGAGAACCAAGTTTACATGCGGATACTAAGAAAGTACTAGGATTGTTTAGCATGGTCTTATTCTAAGTTGAAAGTGTATTTGTTCCTACATGTCATCCCATTGTGCCCTGATGGCAAGCCTTTTAGCTAGAAATAGAGACCTATTAATCCCATCTTGGCCGCTAAGATATGGGATGAGTTAATGAATCTAAAGTATGGTATTATCATTTAGCCTATCAGGGCTTCATCATGAGTTGCAAATTTAGTCCCTGTGAGAAATAAAAATGGTGACATTTGCTTCTGTGTGGATTTCTAAAATTTGAATAAATATTCTTTAAAAGATAACTATCCCTTGCCCAATATGAATAACATATTGCAAAGTATTATAGGTTCAAAGATGTTATCCACTTTAGATGAATTCTCAAGATATAACCAGGTTTTGATGAAGGAATCCAAGAGATCGAAGACCACATTTACACTAGCTTGGGGCACATATGTATATAGGAGTATGCCTTTTAGGTTAATGAATGTTGGTGCAACCTTTCAGTGAGCTATAGATGTTGATTTTGTAGGGATGATTAACAAGTTTATAGTTTTGTATTAAGATGATATTACTATGTACTCCAAAACTAAAGAAGGCCATTTAGATCATCTAGAGAAAGTGTTGATCAGATGCATGGAGTTTGGAATTTTTCTCAATCTAAATAAATGTCACTTCAGAGTACAAAAGGAAAATTTGTTAGGATATATAGTTTCAAAGGATGGTGTCATGATTGACCTCAAGAGGGTAGAATCCATTAACAATGTGCCCATCCCATAGTCCAAGAAGGGAATTTAGTCCTTCTTTGGACAAATTAATTTTTTAAGAAGGTTTGCATCTAACTTTTTAGAGTTCACTATGCCTATTAGTTCCATGTTGAAGAAGGACAATACCATCAAGTGGGAGGAGAAGATCATGCAACCATTCAATAATGTCAAGGGAACTTTAAAGTGTGATCCTATTTTGACCAGCCTTAATTACACTAAGCCATTTTAGATATTCTCTTTTGCATCATACAATACCATTACCACTATCATTTTTCAAAATTTAAGAAGATGGTCACAAGTAGCCTACAGCTTTCTCTATCAAAGTTATTCAAGGTGCTGAACTAAATTACACCATCATTGAAAAATAGACCTGTACTCTCTTAAAGGTTGTTAAAGTGTTCAAACCCTATACTATGAGTTTAAAAACTATTTCTTATGTTCCACATACCATAGTGAAGGAAATTTTGACTTAGAATAAAGTTTCCAACAAGAGATACACGTGGGTCGACAAGTTGAAAGAGTATGACATGGATATTTAGATCACCAAGTTAGTGTGAGGGATAGGTCTAGCCAAGTTCATGGTTGAGACCAATTTGCAAGTCATTGAATTAAATACTACTATTTTCAATGCTGATGATTCCTTGAGTCAATTTAACATGTCTCCATGGTATAAATACATTGTCTATTACTTGCAAAATATAATTTATCCCCTAACTTGGAAGTGAATTAAAGGAGGACTCTTAAGCTTGTTCCCAAAAAGTACCTCTTGATTGAAAATGTACTTGCATGGAAGAATATATATGGGTTTCTCCTAAGATGCATGTTAAAAGAACAAAATTATGACCTAATTAAATATTTTCATAATGGAGTATGTGGTGTCCATTTTAGACCAAAAGTCATAGCTTATAAAATTTTGAGATATGGTTATTGGTGGCCATCATTTTCTAAGATGTTGATCATAAAGATAGAAAGTGATATAAGTGTCAATGCTTTATTGGGAAGATGAAAGCTTTGAGTTATCTTCCCTTAAAACTTTGTGATGATTAAAGGCCAATTTAGATAATGGGGAATGGATTTCATTATATAAAGTATTGATTCATCAATCAATAGATGTAGATAGATACTAGTTGCAACTGTCTACTTCATAAAATGGGTTGAAGTGGTCCTTACAAAGAAGGATACACACTAGGTCGTTATGGATTTTTTTTCTAAATTAGATTATTTGTAGATTTGGTGTACCTATAAAAGTTATTGTTGATAATTCCATTATTTTCAAAGCTAAACCTTTAGTGGCATTGTACAAAGAATAAGGGATTGAATTGACCTATGCTTTCAATTACAACCCTCATGGAAATGGGTAAGTAGAATCTAGTAATAATAACTTGCTTAAAATCATTAGACAAAATTTGGAAGCAAATAGGAATAAGTGTGGTGAATGGTTGAAGTTTGCTTTATGGGATGATAATATCATGCCTAAGTGAGCTATAGGTAAAATCCCTTTTCAGCTTGTCTATGGAGCTCAATCAGTTTTGCCTATGAATTTGGATTTTTTAACTTATTAGCTCATGTAGAAACTAGAAGATGATGAGAAAATCAACCACTATGAAATCAAGATGAACTAGATTATTGAGCTTGATGAAATTTGAAGACAATCTCATGAAAGACACCTCAAATTTAAGGAAAATTTGAGAAAGATATTTGATAGGAAGGTCACTCCTAGAACCTTCCAAGTGGGTGATTTGGTTCTACTTTTGGATAATAGCCATGAGGATAAAGGTAAGCATGGAAAATTTGATGCCTTGTGAATGGGTCCTTATTTCATTGCATTTTAGATTGGGGAAGAAAATTTTTTCTTGAGAAACTTAGATGGTAAAATACTGGAGTTATCAGTCAATAGTAGGCATCTAAAACACTTCCTTGATTGAATTTTCAACTGTGTTCATAATTGTTTAGTGTATATTATTTTTTTTGTTTCTTTGTTTCCCCTTTGCTTTGGGCCTTATGTATATATTTTCTTTTTATGTTTTTGTTGTTTATTCATTTTCACATTCTCTTGATCTATTTTTGTCATTCTATGTTGTTGTGTTGAGCCTTCATGGGTCTTTATTGATATAAATTGACTAAGTGTTGAATCCATGACCTAATGGATTAGCACCTGGTCTTACATTCTATTGTTATTTGCACACCTACAATTTTTGTACATCCCTAGGTGAGAGCCAATGCTAGTGTCCAAAATTACACTAAAGCAATTTAGAACTTTTTAAGTATAAATGCCTAATTTGTTTATCCCACATCCTGTTTCAAGTATTCATCAGAGGTCAATTATCCTATAGTAGTCTATCAAAATCCAAGTTGAATTCATGTCTAAGCATCTCGAAACCCTTATTCTAATTTCCCTATATTAGGTCCTTTCTTTTAATTTCAGATTTGGTGGGAACAATTTACATGGGAATGAATTAAAAACTGGCATGGACTTGGTTTAATTTTTATACTAAGGTTTAGTCATGTTTATTAACATGACCAAAACTTAGTCAAAATTCATATTTGGTCCATTTTATATCCCATGGCTCTTTAATATATTATCATGGTCTAGATAATGCTTAGTCCATTTTTTAAAAACTTAGCTCAAAGTCCTATCCTAAAGCTTCTATCATATATCAAAAAATCTTAGTCTAGAAACTTTATTTTAGTTTTTTTAGTACCCCAAACTCTGACTTCATTATTTTCATTGTTAACCTAGATCCAATAAAAACCAACCTAGTGGATTACAATCCAATGATGCATGTTCATTAGATATGATCGAACAATGTGAGATCAAAGTTGAAATGTCAAAGGTTATAAAATCACCACAGGAGTGACAAGTGCCACCATCTCAGTGGGTAGTCCAATGATCTAATGGAATATGATAGAGATAACCTATCAACATACCTATGAATGGATATAATAATGATAAGTGGCACCATATCGAGGTACCCATGAGGTAGATCAACAGTTCACACACCCTTTTTAAGTCAATAAGTCAACAAGCCTATGAATAAGCATAGAGATGATGCATGCCATAACCATGATGAGTGGAATAAAGATTAGAAAATAGCATTTGGCCTCCCAAATTTTGATCTGATGGCATGAGTTGAAGGTATACTTTTCAAAGAACTCAGGGCAAATGAGAAGCCACCACATGGTGAAAGGGTATTATCCCGACAGAGACTAACTATGCAGAGTGCAAAAAGCTCAAAAATTATCCAAGTGGCATGATCTTAAGGGTCTTAAAATAGATATAATGACTTGAAATAAAAGATAATGCTAAAGGGATGCTTAGAGCCCATATATCTTCTAAGTAGCATGGTCATGTTCATCATGCAGATAAGGATTTGGAAGTGTTAGTCTTAGGTGGACATTTTAATGGATCTCAAAGCAAATATGGAAGTGACAAGTGTCAAGCCCATAGATAATGATTAATGCTCAATAATATTTCAAAGATACAATGGTGAAAGCAAATATTTGATATTTCAATGGGGCCAAAGATCTAACAAAAGGCTTCCACATGGTGCGATAGTCCCTAAGCAATGAAATGAGCCCATATCTCATGAGATACTACCACATGGCATACTTTTGTTATCACATAGATGAATATCAATGTCCCATGATGAATTTAAGGCCCAAATATTTCTTAAAATATTTATGGTGTGTATTTGATCCAATTTCTACATTACACGAGAAGGCAACAAGTGTCCAAGCAAGGTTGTGATGGCTAGTGAAAAGACACCTGCCTAGGGAGGGTCCTAACTAATTTAAAGAATGAAAAATGGCACTCCTACAACCAACCAAATGGAATGTCCTTATGTGAGAGATCACAACAAATAGAAAGGTTCTATATGGCACACTAAGAATGGGTCATCACATCAAGATGTATCTCAAGTGCCTAAGACTATTAAGAAAGTGATACATGTCTAGATTGGAACTAGTTAAGCAGCTTAGCTAATTTTAATTTCTATTAATGCTTTGTTGGATTTGATGTGGCATGTTACATGTCAAAATATATCAATCTTTGGTTTTAAATATAAATTAATGGTTATGTCATGGATGGACAAGAGTTTAAATTTCAAAAGAGGGTCCATGGGCCATTCCAAAGCATATTTTCCAAATGGCTATGGATCATTTTCTTATTCTACCACAACTAGAGAATTCTCGTGCCATCATTGCAAGAGCAGGTTATTCCATGGTGTGCATAATAGGAAAGGTATTTGTTTAGGAGGTTCTAACTATGCAAAAAAGTGGTCAAGGGCATGTCCATGTAGTTACACATGAGGATAAACTTTGTTCAAGCTCCACCATAGAATTTCACCTTCTAAATCATGTAAAAAGGCATCTCTAATAAAGAAATCAAAGGGTTTGCTATAAATCTTCATTATTGTTTTTAGAAGTAGTTAGATCAATGATTTTTATTGAAAATGGATGAAGATTTGAAATGTGTTAAGGAATATTTTCCATCTGGGAGCATGTTGGTAGAATTAGGAGGGCTCCTTTATAATTTTGAAAATTTCAACCCATAGTCCCATATTTTAAAAGGGTAAAAAGTGTAAAAATAGAGGGTATATCCTCTATTATTATGGTTTTTGTTGGTTTTTTTCTTTATTTAAGTCTAATTTCTATTAAAATTTTTTTTTGGATCAAATACTATGTGTAGATATTTTCTCCCTTGATAAGTTGGTTGCAAGTGTATAGCCATTAGCAAGATCTGAGAGCATGTTTATGTCTCCCCTTTCCAACATGAAAAAATACCACCATGCTTTTCCCCATGGTAGTATTTTGAAACATTGGTGTCTATAATATTTTAATTCAAGTTAATGGAAAATACATTTGATTCTTTATTATATAATGTTAATGAAATGTTGTGAGATGTCTTACAAGTTATGTTGATTGGATGTATAACTTTGTGTTTATGTATGGTTGTTATCTTCGGCATATATCTAGGTTATAAACCCATTTTTCATAGATATTTAGAAATATTTAATTGAATACCTCATTTGGCCACCTTGGGTTCATGAATTTAGCAAGAGAAATTATTTGAGATTCTAGTTTTAGTGTATGTTTTAGGGTTTTAGGAATAATTTGGGAATTTGTATTCTACTAGCACTAATGGATGAAAATTTCTCCTTGTAGTTTTCATCTCTTGAATTTTAGTTTTCCTAAATTTTTGCAATAGTTGAATTCATAAATGTTGAAAGAGACCTTATGTTGAAAAAAACCACTAGCACACCACCTGTTTCTATTATTAACAAGTTGTCCTACCATGAAAATAAAACACACTTATTGCATATCATAAGTGTTATTTTATTACAAATGTATAAGAAGTTACTTATATAACATGCATTTGCATATGGTGTTTTAAATATTAGCTTTGAAATCTTCCATGTATCCATATTGTTAAAATTCTTTAGAATGAATATTGAAAGCACTTTTATATCTATCTTTAGTAGTGTATATGTGATCTAGATCATTTTTTTATTCTGTGTGATAACCCTTCCCAGGTGGATTGAACAAGTTTGGTTGTATCCTAGTCATGTTTGTGTCTCTTTATGGAAAAATTCCCCATGGAATTTGAATTGTAGAATTTATCTATGTGAACAAGCTACCCCATAGGTCCTCTCACCTTGGTTCAAGTAGAGCCAAAAGTAGCAACGAGATTATCACACCCTTTGTCACTATCTCTCTATCATTTTCTACATCTGATCCATTCTAGATGACAAACCCTTCCCAACTATAACTACATAGTAGTGGGTTTTTAATTTTTTTTCAAGTATGCAAGATCGAGTGATAGAGGTGTACAACTAGTAACCAATAGGAAAGAGTGATTAGGGACAAGGAAGAGTCAGAATGGAGTGAGTAGGGATGATGAGGGGTGATAAAGGAGTTGTTAAGGATGATAAGGGATAATTAGCTTCAATAAGTGAGTGATTAGGAATGTTGAGAGAGTGATTAGGAATGATGATGGATGGTGAGGGTCAATGAATATGAGGATGTATTGATTAGGCATTATAAGGGAAAAGGTAGTAGTGATTAGGAATGATGAATGAAGATGAAAGAGTGATTAAGGATAATAAGATATGGTGAGGGCCAACGAGGGAGTGATTATGGATGATGAGGGAGTGGTTATAGATGACAAGGGATGGTGAGGATCAATGAGAGATTTATTAGGGATGACGAGTGACGATGGATTGGTTAGGTATGGTGAGGGACATTAATGTTTAATGAGGGAGTTATTAGGGACAATAAATGAGTGGTTAGAGATGATGAGGGATGGTGATGGTCAATAACAGAGTGATTACGGATAATGATTAATGAGAAGAGAGTGATTGGGGGTAGTGATGTATGAGAAGGAAGTGATTAGGGATGATGAGAAAGTGAAATTAACATAAAGTGGTCATTTAATGTGCATAGGTCATTAATGTGACTTATGTTCACCCAATCACACCACTTAGGATGGAGTTCAAAGTGAATGGTTTGCAAAATTCAATTCTAAAAAACCTAATACTCTTGTAAATGCCAAAAAGTGATTTTAAAGGCAAAAAAAACCTTTAAAATGACTATATATTAACCCAAAATAGACATAAATGACAAAACTTATTATCTAAAATCCTTAAGTTTAATATTAAAACATTAAAAGTGCCTAAGTGCTTTATAGAGTGTATTTTTAAAATATCTCCTACATCAGAAGACATAAAGCTGTGAGACCAAATTTATTAGATGCAAAGTGACCCCTATGTATTGTATTTAATCAAATAAATTTAAACTATAGGTTTAAATTTATATCCTTAGTTTTATATTCATTTTACTTAACATTTATTTAAGTAAACCATCTTCCCCTTCTAATAAATACTTATAACCTTTTTTATGTAATGTGAAAGTAAAACATATGTGGTATAACATGTGTGCATTCCTTTCACATTGTAAAAAAAAAAATAGATGCCCCTTCAAATAAATAATTTCTATAGTTTAGTGCAATGTGAAGGGAACACGTACACGCTATAATATGTATGTCTTACATTTTTTTTGAATTTAAAAACTAAGGATTTTGGTGTAAAAGCAGAGTGGATTCCCAAGCTAAATATTCAAATATTTTCAAAGAATTGAATTAAACATTGAATAATCAATAAAAAATAAGGACTAATGTTACCTTAAAATAAACACAAACCATGAAGTTGAGGCAATTTTGACAAGTGGGGAAACCATCATATATAGAAAAACCCTACAATCTATTATAAGCTTGCAAATAATGAAAGCCATGTACAATAACATGAGTAAGCTATAATAAAGATAGAGAATGACTTTATAATAAATAAAATCCCAAGGATGTAAGATCAAGACTAAAACAATAAGAGAATTATAAGAGTGTAGTAACTAGTATAGAAAAAGGGGAGGTGAGAGATATTATAAATATCTAAGAGAAAAAATGAGTTATAAGTGCAAGATCTATCATATATGTCATGTGTCCCTAGTCCTCTTACAATTTAGGAGGATTTGTGTGCCATGTGATGGGAGAAGATTTACATGCAAGTAATTCCAAATCCAAGAAGTAGACTAAAGAGGTGAGTGACACCTCAAAATGGTAGAATAAAGTGCATTTATAAATATAATAAATGAACACACACATAAGACTTATGAAAAGCCTAGAAGACTATTGAAAGGACCTAAATTAAGGTTAGTTATCCAACACTCCCCCTTAAGCTTAAATTGAGGTTACAAAAGTGTAGAACACCTTTTACAAACAAGGAAGGGATTTGATATTATACAGTACTCCCCCTTAATAGAAAATTCTTTCAAGAGGAATTACAAAATTTTACAGAAAAAGGAAGAAGATATGGTGTCATCAAAATTCACAAAGATGAAAGTGTGATCACCAAGAATCTTCAAGAATCCTCTTCAAAAAATGTGGTCAATCCATAATGGAACAAAGACCAACAAAAGGAGAAATGATCCACAAACCTACCAAACAAGCAAGCTAGAATCAATATTTCAAATTAAGTGATCAATATACAAAAAATAATATCTACATACATAATGTAATAAAAGTAGATGTACAAAAGACACATTTGGAGAAAAGACAACTTCCATCACAAAGTGCATAAACTTACATGAAAAGAAGTTAGTTAAAAATCTTGAAACAAAGAATATATGATATGTAACAAAAAGAAAGGAATGTAAAAGAGAGTTTTATTTTATCAAAATAGAAACAAACAATGTTTGTCACTTGTAAAAGATATTCCATGTGATGTATTATAAGAATTATTACAATAAAATATATCAAAGTATCTAGAAGATTCATTTTCATTTTGAATCCTAATAGTTTTACCTTTAGAGATAGGAAATTTAATCATTTTCTAATAATACAAAGCATCATACATGGATTTACCATAATATTTATATGGGTGTAATTTCCAAAGTTTAGATATGCAATTCTCATGTTTTCTATAATGTACACAAAGTTTATCCTTTTTAACCAAAGCATGAGTATAAGAAGTAGTATAATCAAAATAAATTTCATTATAAGTCTTTCGACGAGGAGGACAATAAGATGTCAAATTTTCATTAGAATAATTTGAGTAATTATAGCCAAGACCTTATGAATTTGCATTAGATTTAGGAAAAAGTTGTTCAAGAATATTGTTTTTTCATTTACCAAACACACCAATAGAATATATCATATAGTGCATGATTTTTTAGTTAGGGTTGGTATATATATTTTTAAAATAATCTTGAGTTTATTTAGAAATATAAGGAGATCCATCATCATTAGAGATATTAATATTATCAAAATATGTAAATTTTTCATTTAGAGTGTCCAAGGAAGACATAGTTTGCATTTATTCATTTAGAGTGTCCAAGGAAGACATACAATTTACTCCTTAATTGCAGATATTTTATAATTTTGAAAATAAATAGTTTTTCTACTTTTTGAAAAATTAAAAAATGGCCAATTCAAGGTCTCTGAGAGCCAAAAAAGGCATATTTCATTAACATTGAAAACATCAATGAAAATTAGCATTAATCGATCCAGTAGACATTTAAAAATATTAATATTAAAAAAAAATGAATATTTAAATATTCTTGTCTCATATTTTAAATCAAGTATATTATAAATATATGTCCACACCAAAGCCTTAGACTTGTCAACACATAGTCAAATCTGAGAGTTATGATAGAAAATAACAAAATTAAAATTTCATTTCTAAATACACTACAAATTTAAACAAGAAAATTCATAAAATTATTACCATGATGATGATCATGATATCTTATTTCCAAATATTTGTTTTTAATAATTTTGATACTATTTTAAGGATTTAATCTATGTTGATTTCTAAGTATAGTTTTTAGGACACTACATGCTGAAAATATGCATGCCTATATATGTTTGTGTATCTTTCTTTTGTTTATCCAAATGAAATGTGTGTGTGTGTGTGTGTGTGTGTGTGTGTGTGTGTGTTTACAAACTAGGCATAATTCTACATGCATTTAAAATAAAACTAGTTTTCATTTTTTTAGGTAGGAAGGGTGCTGTATAACCTAATCTAATTTTTTTCTTAGTTTTTAGGATATATTTACTTATATAATTAGTTAAAGCATTCATTTAAAAATTATAAAAAAAATATGGGTTAAAAACTATATAATATTTTGTAAAGTTTTACCAAATGGTTTTAAACAATATTAAATGATGCTCAAAAAATGAGGGGTCATACAACTAGATATCTACTTTATTTTCCTAAAAAAACCAAATCCTATTCAAATTTTAAATGTTTGACATATTTATTTTTAACTTTTAAAAAAAAAATAGTGTTTTGTAAATAATATTCAAAATTTTACAATTCATGTTCGTATACCATCATCTAATTTTGAGTGTAGCCATCTCAAATTATCTATAGAATTTTAGATTTTTCAATTTTTAGTAAAAATATGTCCATGGGTAGGCCACTTTTTCTCTCCCAGCTTTATGTACTTACCCTAATCCAAATAAGTTAAAACCATAATGAGTTCATTAAAAGTGATAATAGGGTTGTTAAGTTTCAAAAAGCATACATCACCTATAATAGAATATGAAACCATAAAATGGGTTCAAATTGATTTTAATGGCCATTAAGTGTCATTAGATTTGAATTTACATTACACATAACATTACAAATCACACTATTGCCATTGGATCTAGACTATATTTGTATGATCATAAGATAACGAAGAATATTTATTCCCTATTTATGACCTCAATGCCAATAGATTTCATTTGAAGTAAAAATTTGTATTTTAGTTTTTAAAATATATTATATTTGTTATGTGCATGAATCAATATCTATCTCATTTACTTCAAAAGTTAAATACATACATACATACATACATATATACATGAACAAATATTTTGTTCCCTAATTTTTTTACAAATGATTTGTAATGTCATGCACCTATATTCTCAATTGTAACTATCTTTGAAAACATGTAATTGTTCATCCTATAACTATCCTACATATGCCCATACATAAGCATTCAAGTATGTATAAATATGAACTTAAAGATTCTGTAAAGTGAGTGCATATGCATGTCATATTCCCCCATTATCTTTTTCTGATGTATAAATTTATATAACATATCTTGTTTTTCAATTACTTTTAATCTTTAAAATTTCTCTTTTGTCATAAAATTTGATTTATAAACTATTTCAAATATGTGAAATAATGTATTTTTTTTTATAGAATCTTATTTTTTCTAATTCATGGAGGTATGGACCTATAAGACAGTCCCAATATGATGCCCTACTTTTGAAATGAGGGATGTAGCTTACAAGTCACTCATCTCACAATAAGAGATAAATATATCATGTAATAAATATATAATCATGTACATGCAACATGTGGAGAGTATATAATCATAGTAATGTAATTATATATGTACCATTAAAACATGTAATTAACATGTTAAATGTGAGGTATACAAGTTTCATTTTTAGATAGATATAATAATGAGACATGTAGTAAATCAACCATATTTTTATTAACAATGCATTCTATGAATCATTGCACCACTAATCACGTTCAACAAACATGGAACCACAACATGAAAAGTCACATGAAAGGCCAAATAACACATACAAGGGACATGTTAAAATGTCATGCATCTAAGAAAATAACATAGATATAGGTCGAAGGACCATAAATAATGGACATGATCAAATGTTACATAATAAAATATTACATATATAGGACCAAGGGCCTCAAGCAATGGACATTTTTAAATGTCTCACAGGGAAATTTTTTAGTTTTAATGGCCACAAGAAATAAACATGTTAAAATGTTTCATAGTAAAATATTTCATACATAGGGCCAAGTGCAACACACAATAAGAAAGAGATGTCTAGCCTATCATGCAAGAAAGCATTTATTCTATTTTGAATTGAAATAAATCAAACTAATATGTTAAAAATATTTAAATTGAAATGTGTGTGTGTGTGTATATATATATATATATATATATATATATATATATATATATATATATATATATATATATATATATATATATATATATATATATGTTCAAATGTTTCATAGTAAAATATTTCATACATAGGGCCATGGGCAACACACAATAAGAAAGAGATGTATAGCTTATCACGCAAGAAAGAATTTATTCTATTTTGAATTGAAATAAATCAAACTAATATTTTCAAAATATTTAAATTGAAATGTGGGAATATATATATATATATATATATATATATATATATATATATATATATATATATATATATATATATATATATATATATATATATATATATATATATATATATATATATATATATATATATATATATATATATGGGTGATCATCCTCCACCACTCAGTTTAGTTTACAACACATTTCTCCTCTTTCTTTTTGAATCTCCTTAGTTTTATGATTTACTTGTTAGGAAGTCATTTATTTTTTGAATCATGCATCGCTCATTTCATAGATTGTGTATTTGATAGATTAATAGTATTCTACAATTTCTTGTGTCACTTAGTGATATTGGTTGTTGGATGTGACCAATTTTTAGACACACTGAGAGTCATGGATGTTTTCTTCATGTACGTGTTTTCCACTTTACTATTCATTTTCATGACTATCCCATCACCACTATGGGCATCTTATTTAGATATTTTTTATTTAAATATTTGATCGTGATATACTCCTTCACATTTATGGTGGAGTTTGTTATCCTTCTGAAGAGTATCTAGTCTGGTGAATCCTAATGTCATCATTTTAGTGTTTAAGTAGTTGGATTGTACCATTCATACATATATTTTTATTCACTACACACATTTCATAATTATGGGGGAGAAAGGGGGAGAGAGGGGCATGAACATACTATGTCTAATGTGACACTCCTTACTAGTCCTTGATGTACCACTTATTATATTGGATGTAGTTGATTGAGTGCATTCTTGTTTGATGGGATTCATTACATAAAGGGAACCTAATAAAAAATTGTGTTGATATTTTAAAAAATTCTTTCAGGAAGCCTTGTAACATAAGTTCTCCTCTTTACTTTTGTTGTGGTTCTACTTTTTTTTGGGTACCTTTTGGTGACACACTTCATTTACGATGGCTCTTTTTCTCAATTTTTTGTGAATAGTGTTTTTTACTCAGTGATCTTCGTATAGAGTACCATTTCTTATTTATCATGGTAGTTATAGTGAATCAAGATCCATGTATTTGAATAAGATGGATTGGTTACCATATGCAAACTTAGTATATCATTGTGCATTTGTGCATGGGCACCTAAATAGTCCTTGTTGTAGGGATCTATCAGTCTCTTTGATTTCTATTTTCTCACTTCATGTTCTATGCTTAGGGAAGGGTGTTGGAGTGGTTGTATTCACACTAACTAGTATTTTGGGTTATTTCCAAACTAGTTTTGTGTTATTCATGTTCACACTAACTATAATATTTAATCTTGATTGGGAGTATTTAATTAGTTGATATATGCATAATATTTTCATCTCTTATTTTATGAGTGAAAATATTCCATATTAAATAATACTTGTTTCATGCAACAAATAGTTTCTTATTGTAAAAACTCTTGAGTCTATTTATTAGGCACTTCTTTTGTGTGTGTGTTTTACATTGATCATAGAATGTGTACATGTGTATTTTTTTGTGTGTGCAATGATATTTTGATGTTGTGGTAATGATTTTCTCAAATGTTTCATAGTAAAATATTTCATACATAGGGCCATGGGCAACACACAATAAGAAAGAGATGTATAGCCTATCATGCAAGAAGAATTTATTCTATTTTGAATTGAAATAAATCAAACTAAAGTTGCAGTGTACCCTGTTCAAAATATTTAAATTGAAATGTGGGAATATATCATATATATATATATATATATATATGATACTGAAATATAATATACTATAAATTATCAAGAAAATAGAATTAGATAAAAATAGTAAATAGGCTTACATATATACAAACATCCATAAAAAAAAATTATGATTAATTTTTAGGTTGAGCATAACTGAAAACTACTTGGAAAGATTCTTTTAATGTGTTATGACTGAATGCAAGAATTTAAACTAAGTTGGGATAAGTTCACAAGAGGAGAACAGGGTCACACTGCAACTTTATTTTCTGATTTTGGCCATGTCCTTATTGATTATGTACTTGATTTTTATATCGATATCTATGTGATTATTTTGATGATTAATTATATATGTTGATATACTATGTGAAATACCTAATAAACAAAAACCCTTGTTACTTTAGAGAAACTAAATAGGATATCAAATATAAAGGGCAAAATGTGTAATAGGAATAATTGTGCTATCCTAAAAAAAACCTATCATAATGTGAGTGATTTCTAGATATCCCAAATGGGCCTTAGTTCAATTTAGTTCTCCATCATAAGGTGACTATGTGATTATCAAAGTGTAATATGCAAACATGTAAATGTAGGATTTCTCATGAAAATCATTACCAGAGCATCAAAATATCATTGCACACAAAAAAAAAATACACATGTATATGTATCATTATTAAATCTATGATCAATGTACAATCCATAGCATCTCTCTCACTGGGATTTGAAAAAACAAAAGAAGTGCCTAATAAATAGACTCAAGATTGTTTTCAATAAGAAACTATTTGTTGCATGAAACAAGTATTATTTAATATGGAATATTTTCACTCATAAAATAAGACATGAAAATATTATGCATATATCAACTAATTAAATACTCCCAATCAAGATTAAATATTATAGTTAGTGTGAACATGACTAACACAAAACTAGTTTGGAAATAACCCAAAATACTAGTTAGTGTGAATACAACCACTCCAACACCCTTCCCTAAGCATAGAACATGATGTGAGAAAATAGAAATCAAAGAGACTGATAGATCCCTACAACAAGGACTATTTAGGTTCCCATGCACAAATGCACAATGATATACTAAGTTTTCATATGGTAACCAATCCATCTTATTCAAATACATGGATCTTGATTCACTATAACTACCATGATAAATAAGAAATGGTACTCTATATGAAGATCACTAAGTAAAAAACACTATTCATAGAAAATTGAGAAAAAGAGCCATCGTAAATGAAGTGTGTCACCAAAAGGTACCCAAAAAAAAGTAGAACCACAACAAAAGTAAAGAGGAGAACTTATGTTACAAGGCTTCCCGAAAGAATTTTTTAAAATATCAACACAATTTTTTAGTACGTGCCCTTGATGGAATGAATCCCATCAAACAAGAATGCACTCAATCAACTACATCCAATATAATAAGTGGTACATCAAGGACTAGTAAGGAGTGTAACATTAGACATAGTATGTTCATGCCCCTCTCTCCCCCTTTCTCCCCCATAACGATGAAATGTGTGTAGTGAATCAAAATATATGTATGAATGGTACAATCCCACTACTTAAACACTAAAATGATGACATTAGGATTCACCAGACTAGATACTCTTCAGAAGGATAACAAACTCCACCATAAATGTGAAGGAGTATATCACGATCAAATATTTAAATAAAAAATATCTAAACAAGATGCCCATAGTGGTGATGGGATAGTCATGAAAATGAATAGTAAAGTGGAAAACACGTACATGAAGAAAACATCCATGACTCTTAGTGTGTCTAAAAATTGGTCACATCCAACAACCAATATCACTAAGTGACACAAGAAACTGTAGAATACTATTAATCTATCAAATACACAATCTATGAAATGAGCGATGCATGCTTCAAAAAATAAATGACTTCCTAAAAAGTAAATCATAAAACTAAGGAGATTTAAAAAGAAAGAGGAGAAATGTGTTGTAAACTAAACTAAGTGGTGGAGGAAGATCACCCATAGAGTCCTCTCAAATAATTATGTTGATGCCATCAAGAAAAATAAAAAATACTTTACAAATGAATATATGTGGTGGATGAAGATGACTTAATATGAGCGGGTAGAAATTCCACAATAAAATAATGTGTTGGAACATCCAAAAAAGTGTCAGGTTTCTCATATTTGACCACTATAATCTCATGTTTCTCAAGTCTATGTGAATGTGTAGAAGATTTCAAACGTAGCTCAATATCCTTACAAAGAGTAAGGAAAAAAGAGTATGGAGATATATTATCAAATGATCCCACAAAAGATGAAACACCTATTAAATTAACCAATTCCATCTTGAGTAATCCACTTAATAAGATGGATAGGGGTCATAATGCCCTATAGATAGTTACTAGTGTGAAAAAGTATAGTATTACGACCCATGTAATGAAACATGCGAGACCCAAAATAAATGGTATGCTTCTCAAAAAATCATGCATATATACAAGTGAAGCTAGAGGGGGATATACATATTGTGAAAAAATATGAGCAATATGAATAATGGGTTACCCACAATCTAGTAGGACACATTGTAAAAGTGCATAAAGTGGATGAATGCCAAATTTAAGATTAGGTGATGGAATATAAATAGAGGCATGAATGTCTAACATATCATGGTGATGTTTCAAGATAACCATTTAGTTCTATAGGGAGTAAATGAGGGAACCCTTGTTATGAATGAAGGAGCATAAAAATAAATTATGATTCTCTAATTTCCTATTCACTTCCTATAGTTCTAGAAAATATGGCTTTGGAAAATGCACAATAGGAGAAACAATTACAATTTCAAAATGTGCATCAATATCAATAACATAAATAGGTGTATGTTCATCTTCTATGTCATCAAAAAAATATGGTGTAATTGAAACATCCTAATGAGATAATTCCTCACTAACAAATGGAGGAGGATGAGATGCTAAAGGTTCCTTATAAATATCACCATCAAGAATAAATTCTCACAAATAATAAAAGATAATAGAAGAACATCAAAAATGTCACCAATAGAAAAATACTTAATGTGAGATGAATAATAAGGAAAAAAAAAGTAGTTGGATGTGAAGTGGCATCCTCAAAGAATGCTATAGTAGCATCTTAAACTTCCTTAGGTGATGTGGCATGTATAATGTGAGAATACAAACTATTTGAAACATTGAGGTGAATGAAATAAATTACATCATATTTCAAAGAAAAAATACCAAAAAAAGTTCCTCATTAGTAAAGTATGGAAATTACCCAAGCACAACTCCCCATAAGACATTCATTTTCTAGTGCATCTACATTTTGTTTTTACATATGATTTATTTGAAAGAGTTGAGGGGTTCATACATATAGGAATACATACCTAGAGACATGAAAAACCAATAATTAAAAAAAAACCAAATGAATAGCCCCTATAATGGATGTCATTTATCACAAGAAATGTGTCATTGAGTACAATAAGTGGCACAAAAATAAAATGCACAATTAAAATGGGACATCAAACTCCATAAAAAATGCATATCTGAGTTTGAAAAGTGTGATGAAAAATGAAATAGTGTCAGAAAAGAGGGTATAAATGGAATAAAAAGAGACCTCCGATAATAAAGGTGAAAACAACAAACAAGTTTATGGTACCTATGATCTAGTCTGACCTCCATCCAAACTAGACCTCACTCTCCAATCTCTGACACACGAGAGGAAAAGAGTGTGGGTACTAAAATCACTAAATAAAAAACTCTCAATTTGAAAATAAAAAATAAAAAATCCATTTTTCAAAATAATTTTGCCCTCACTTTTAAAAAATGCTCTCTAATATAAAATTAGATGACTCATTTTATCAAAAAAAAATTAGAAGGCCTAGACATTTGTTTTGCACCATATTTATTTAAAAAATTATTAAAGACTCCTTTCTTATAAACCTATTTTAAAAAATTCTTAAAATAAATTTTATCCAAGAACCATCAACCTTTTTATAAAAAATAAGGTGAGTAAAAAACTTAATTCTAGGTTGTTATAGGGGGTTGACCCTTCAAACTTCCTTACAACTCAAAGCCTCGTCAAGGTCATACTAGAAACTCAATTGGCCAAAGATTTAAAAGGTTTACATGAGAAAACTTATATATAAACTTTTAATAACTCCCAATTTTTGTTTTAAAACTAATCTTTACTCATTTAGGGTTTCTATATTGAGATTTGATTTGGCAAGTTAAATATCGAGCTGAGTATTTTAGAATGAATCATGTTGAGATCACTTTCTATGCCAAGTTGAAATGTGTATGAAGCTGAGTTTGAAGCCGTGACACCAGGTTGGATATCATGCAGAGATAAAACTAGATTAATCAAGTAAGATCAAACTCAAATAAGAGACCAAAGTCATTTGAACTAAGTTAATTGACCAAAGATAATCATTGATAATACTGAATTTATGTGCGATGGTAGGTAACCTAGGTTGAGTTCAATAAATCGTGTAGGATATGGATATGAGTAGAATTCAAATATAGTTGAGGTAATTGGTGTCAATGTTTAGACAAGATGCTAGGATATCCAATTTCGTAGGATGAAGGGGCTCACCCAGTTGAAAATTGTGCTGGCAGTAATAACAAATCAATAATAAAGAACCCAACATCTTAGTGGATACCGATTGTGAGAGGCCACAAATGTTAAATCCACAAAGGTGTGGATGACTAGGATCTAATCTATTTGATCAATCATTTAGTAATCCAACAATTAAAATATAGCTAAGAGGGGTTTTGAATATGAATAAAAATACACCTTTCCAACTCTTTGATCTCAAATCTATCTCCAAATTTAGCAAATATAGAATGCCAAAAAACAAAACTATCAAGGTTGTGTGTAGAAAGGCAAACATAATGCCAATGGAAGAACACCTTACCAAAAAATTGACCCCAAAAATAGTCATTCATATACTAATGTTTTCAAAAAATAAATACATGTATGACACGTGTAAACAAATAATTATTTTTTGATAAATTGGAGCCTTTTTGTAAAACCTATCAAATGCGAGAAAGTGTACATCAATTATGATATAGATAGTTCCAATGCCATATCAAAAGGATATGTGTATGACCCAGTGAAAAACAATTACCAATGTAAAAAATGATTAAAAAAAAAAAAAAAAAACATAATTTTGTAATGAGAAAGATAAATAAAATAATTTCAATTGACTAATAGATGCACAAGTGAGCTTTAATACCATATCAAAGTGTAATATGCATTCATACAAATGCAAGATCTCTCCTATGAACTATTACCACAACATCAAAATATCATTGCATACATAAAAAAATGAACAATTATTTGTGTCATTATTGACTCTATGGTAAATTTATAATATGTGGCATCTCTCTCACCAATATTTAAAAAAATAAAGGAAGTTCCTAATAAATAAGCTCAAGAGTTTGTTTCATGCAACAATTATTTATTGCATGAAACCAATATTAGTTGATATGAAATATTTTCACTAAAAAATAATACATGAAAATATTATACACATAAAAATTAAGTAATTAAGTCCCAATCAATCTTAATTCCTATAATGGGTTTGAACAAGACTAAAACAAAACTAGTTTGGAAATAACCCAAGCTACTAGCCAGTGTGAGCACAACCACTCCAATAGTGATCTATGATTGTGAAACTATATTAATGTAGATAGAATATTGATTGAAATACATAAAAATTGATACCCTTGACCTGTAATAAGATATATTGAGACTGGGCATATGAATATTAGAATATAGTAGAATTGAAATTGAAAGAAATAATGTTATTTTGTTTAATGTGTATTAAGATTTCTCAGTGATTGATAGATGTATTCCAATAATCCTTGATGTGAGTATATAGAAGAATATTTTAAATATTTTTGCTAACTTAATTTAAAAAAGATGTGTGATTGCCAATGTGATATGTCTCTATTTCAAATATTAACTATTAGACCCTGGGTGATAAGGACACACTAATGGACAAGGCCACAATTCTATAATTTTGAATCATGCTATAATTTTGAAAACTATGTGGTCTTATAGATCTGAAATTGTATCACGAGGAATTGAAATATCAATAAAAGCCCATTGTGATGTCCTCCATTTTAGATGAGATAAGTCGCCCGAAAGTCATTTAGCTCGAAAAGAGTTATGTAATATGTGAAATATGTAATCATGTAGTATTAATTGAAAAATTTAATGTATTTATTAAAATATATAAATTTGAGTTTTCATATGTTATATGGATATATGATTGTATCACATAATCATCAAGTGCATTATATGTATCATGGAAAAAAATTAAGAATGCATGATATGAATCATTGCACCATAGTAATAAAAAAACATACAATTAAGGCCATACAATGTGACATAATTTACATATAATGTCATACATAAGGCCTAAAGGTCTAAAATAAGGGACATGTGAACGTCACAAAATCACACAAGGCCAAGGGACACATGAAAATGGCATAATTATGAGATAAATGAAATAATTTACAGATAAGGGCCACACATAATAATCAATATAAGCATGTCTTATCTTGTATTAAAGTAAGGGTGAAGCATAGAAGAAATGAAAATAGTTTACATCAACCATATGTATTAATGTCAGTGTTATTAAAAATCATATTAATGTAATATATGTATAGTATGAGTGATTAGAAAAGCATTTGTATGGTATGTAGCTCAACATTATATAAAGGTCATGGATAAATACACCCTATTAAACCATATAAAAGTATGTCTTGTATCACACTCAAATACCTCATGAAAAAAAATATGTATTGACAAATAGAAACATGTTATTTACCTAACATAGAATAACTAATATATGTAAATAAGTAAGCTAGAAAGAAATTAAAATTCTTATAAGTCCTAATTTTGAAAATATTTTATTTATTTATTTATTTTTTTGCCTTTTTGCCTTTTTTTTTAATTCTTTCCATATGAGAATGTTTTTGAATTTTTTACATATTTGAGTAAATTTTTTGAAAATTGGTAAGAATAAGGCTTAAAAAATGTAAGAGAATGAGAGGAATTCAAAAAATCCTCAACAATATGTTAAAGTATAAAGTTGAATTAAGGTAGACAAATGATATGCCCCTAAAGTATGTGTAAATGAGTCATGAAAATGTTGCTTGAATGTTTAAGATAGATATCAATGTACGTGATCATCATAGCCAAGAGAAATATGTGATCATGTTTGTGCAATGAAAGTTATAACATCATAAGTATGTGATAGTAAGCTAAAATGAGCATTAAAATCATTTATAAGGTAGTTGCTTTGGATTATTATATTCCATTTTAAAATCGAAAGGGTAAGTGTCTATAGTGAAAATAAGGAAAACAAATAGAACAATGTTTGGAATGGGAATATAGTAATTATAAAGGAATTAAAAGCATAGAACTATGTACTAGGGTAAGATGCATGTAGTTTCACCAACTATATTGATGATGGGTATGCATGAATAACCGAAGGAATGATATTGAGGAGTAACTTACTGTAAAGAGAAAATTCCAATAGTATATGCCTTTGAATCTAAATAATAATAATTTTTTTATATAAATAACTAAATCACTACTCATATTCCGTTGCAAACTTATATCCTCATGTGAAATAGGAAAAAACTGTAACTACCGGTAGATGTGATGAAATTATCTAAATAAGTTGTTATTGCTTGGGAGATGAAGACTTATTTTTAGGTGTGATTTTATAGTTATGAGAATGTACCATATTATTTGTAAATAAATAAATATGATCATGTGTAATTTTAGCATGATCTTAAGTGGATGGAGACAATGATTCTGTAATCTGTTCATGTTTTCAAATAGTTAGAAAAATTGATTATGTAATATAGTTTTGAAGATTTAGATCATGCTCTTTAACAATTTTGTATAGTATTCCATTACAATGTTTCTCAATGATTATGCGAGGAAACTATTATATATTATAATTAATTATCATTAGTTCTAATCAATATTCATATTAGATTCCTATAATTTTAACCACTTGAATATCATGATTGTATTTGAGAAATTTGTGCATTATAGAAGGTAATGATCTAATATTTTTTTATCTAAGGGTGTCCTGATAGCATATAAAATACCCATGTTCTTAGTAAAACTTATAATGGGGTGGACACTATGATATTTCTCACTTGTAAATATTACACTATATTCTCAAGATTATCCTTTCTATGACCATCAAATATTGTGAAAACTCTAAAGTATCTTGTAATGTTTTCTCTATATAACCAAGAGAGTAAAGGATTTTGATGGTGTATACCTTTTCACTTGATCTAATGCCTATCATAAAAATATCTATGGATTTAATTTTAACATATGTACAAATAAAGAGTGCATGTCTATTTGAATCATCATAAAATATTTATTATCATCTAATGTGATCATATGATGCAATGATTGTTTTCTTATAACTATATCAATGATACTATCAAGTGGATGTCCATATGTAGAAGGAAGAGGATGAGTATTATATGATTAATTTATTTCATAATTTATTTATTGTTTTCTTCATGATTTGGAAAAATATCTTTGTACATTTTGAGTTCTAAATTGTCATTTACTCATGTCTTACCCTCTTCAATATGTGTGCGAATATTAATAATATTCTCATCAATAAGATCTTGTATATTGTGCTTAATCATAGAACATATAAATCTATGGTAGTCATAATATACATTTCCATAAATATATTTTAATTATGCTCTAGACATGTCCAATTTCATTGGTGGAGGAAGAGTGATGAGATTGCATTCAGCTAGCTTTTTCAATAGTACATGAGGTGGTGAAGGTAACATTCAAAATTACCTCCTTAGTGAAGCTTTTAATTGAATATTTTATGTTGGTTTTGAGATAAAATAAATTGTAACCTTATCTTCAATATTTATTTCATTTGTTTTCCTATTATAATCTTTCTTTTAAACTTAACATTTGAAGCAGAAGGAGCATTTGAAGTATACTTAATTGTATTCATTATGAGCAAGTTGACCTCATGCTCTATGACTGTATGACATAGTTCATCAAAATATTTTAATTTATCAAACATAATTGACTCTTAAATTATAGGTAAAAATATTTGATTAAGGATATATTAGAGCTCATTATCAACCATTTGGTTTATCATTTTTACTAGCATAGTATTGTATCTTAGCAGATTTTCATTAATTTTGTCATTAGATCCTTAGTCAAGATTATAAATTTTGAGAATATTTCACCAATGTTGATAGAAAAGTATGTAAAAAAATGACATGAAAAAGGTTTTAAAGCTTTTAGTTATTGAAGAGGGATATCATTTAACAATATAATAACATATTCATTTATACTTCTTGGGAAGAGATTTATCAACAATTTGTCATTATATACATAGTGTAGGAAAGTTGCATGGAATACACACAAATGTTATTTGTGGTCACCATTGACTTCATATAAAGGAATATTGTGAGACACATTACCAATTAGTATTAGTTAAGATGAAATTTTGGAACTAGGAACTAGGACCCCATATAGGCCTACATAACTCAACTATCGATATCCAAAGGGTTATGTAATAAGAGCCATGATTCCATTGATGGGTTAGTATGAGAGATATTTTTGTCAACATAAGATATATTATCATGTAAAAAATAATTGGATGATAAAGAGTAAAATTTTTATAGGTAATAATAGCGTGTATAACATGATTAATCATATTCATAAATACATTTTAGATGCCAAGTGATGTTATTAAACCAATGGATGATACTAATGGAGTATAAGTAAGAATGAATGTCATAGTAGAAGTATAAAAATTGGAAAGACTATCTTGGGACCTTTTATTTTGTTAACCTCTAGGAATATATGAGAACAAGTCAACCTTTTTTGAATGTTCATGAATATATTTCATAAAATTTTACTCATTAGTTGGAACATATAGTTCCTAAGTATTTTGTTCTTAAGTGATATCCATGATTCACCCATGAAGTGGGTGTAGTATATGTAATATAAAATATTTCAAGGTTTCAGATTTGAGACAATATATAACATATGCTTCCTCTTATTCCCAAGTCATTTCATATTTGATAGATTCTATTGGATAAGTATAGTGACATGATACGATAGTGCAAGAGTTTGTAATAGGAAGAACTTGGGACTGGACATTATTTAGTGTAGGTTCTTGATTAACTTGACATTAAATCCATGTAAAAACATAATAATTACATGTTGGAAATAAATATATTATGTAATGATAAGTTTCATAATATTATGTATTATATGAAATAAATATTAACTCATTAACCCCATTTTGAATACAATACAATTTTAATCAAGAAACCTAATGACTATGAATACAATACAAGCAAAAATAAAATTATAAGCATGATCTAGGAAAGGGATTCAATGATTATGTGGGATATCAAATATACTTTCTCATTCATTGGTCACTATCAACCATATATTTTAGAGTACTAACTATAGAGTAAAAACATGTTTGTATCCCACTAACCTTTTTTCAAAAGTACAGTGACAGTAACATCCCTAGGTGATATGCTTCTCTTAGGTGTACCACAAATAAAATATCTAAATAAATATTTATATAGTATAAATAAAGGATCCTAGGTGTTTCTAATATACTATGAGGTACATGGAAACTAAATTTCATATTTAATGCCATGTATGGTTGTGAGTATTATGGTAAACCCTCCATGCCATGATATTTGTAAAATAGGGAAACACATATCCCTTAATGATAGTCATTAATTAGTTTTAAAACTACTAGAATACATTATCTGAAATGAACATAAACAAATAAAACATAAAGAGAAAATAAAAGAACATTTTTGTATATAGATATTAATGAATTATAAACTAAGGTCAAAATAAAGATATTTTTGTCAAATTAATCCAAGGTAAAATAAGATTGAGTCATTATGTGTCAAATTTTATCCAAGATTGAAGGCTATTTTATTCTAGTGTTAGGCATTTATAAAAATATGTATGAAATTTGAGGACAAAAATGAAGCAAACAACAACAAAAATATCAAAAAAAAAGGTTTACCAAAATGTTTATTCTATTTTTAATTAAAATGAATCAAACTAATATATTTAAACTATTAAAATTGAAATTTAGGAATGTAAAAATCTAACACTAAAATACAATATATTACAAAATTTTATAGAATTAGGAGATAGTTAAAAATAGAATATATGCCTACAAATATGTAAACTTACCTAAAAATTATTTTATGCTGACTATGTAGGTTATTTGTTACTGAACACTACTTGTAAAAACCTATGTAAAGTATCATGATTGAATTTAAGAATTTAAACTCTACTAGAAAAATCTAACACTGAAATACAATACACTACAAAATTTTATACAATTAGGAGATAGTTAAAAATAGAATATGTGCCTACAAATATGTAGACTTACCTAAAAATTATTTTATGCTTACTATGTAGGTTGTTTGTTACTGAACACTACTTGTAAAAACCTATGTAAAGTATCATGATTGAATTTAATAATTTAAACTCTAATAGAAAAATATAACACTGAAATACAATATACTACAAAATTTTATAGAATTAGGAGATAGTTAAAAACAGAATATATGCCTAAAAATATGTAAACTTACCTAAAAATTATTTTATGCTGACTATGTAGGTTGTTTGTTACTGAACACTACATGTAAAAACCTATGTAAAGTATCATGATTGAATTTAAGAATTTAAACCCTACTAGAACATGTCCACATGAGAGGAACAAGGCTGCACTAATTCCTTTTTTTCTAACTACGTCTATGTCCTAGTCGATTGTGTAATTTATTTTTTGATCTAAGCCTACACAATTATCTACGATGGTTTTATTATTAATTTTATATGTCTATATACTATGTGAAATACCTATAAAATACAAACCCTTATTCTTGGTTAAAACCCAAATTAGATACCAAATATATATGCGAGAAATATGAAGTTAAATATTAGATATATCCTACAAAAACCCCACAGAATATGTGTGTTGCCTATATAGCCCAAATGCACCTCAGGGTGATCTAGTTCTTCACCCTAGGGTGATTGTGTCATCTATGATTGTGAAATTATGTTAAGATATAAGATGGATTGAAATTCTTGATAATGAATTCCCTTAACCTAAAATAAATATATTTAGACATGGAATATGACTGATAAAATGCAAAAGAATTGAAATTTGATAAATAGTGATCTTTTCTCAATGTTTAGAAAGATTTTCATGTGTGTCATGCCAAAAACACAACACAATGAAAATACACAAAAATATTACACTTATTTTGAGAAATGTAAGACACACATTCTAAAAAAATTCATTTCCCATAGGCTCACCTTATTCATGGTAGGAGACACATAGGCATGTAAACAATGTACATCCCCAAATAACATGGAGACAATGTGAAAGAGGACAAATAGGTGTTGCACTGCCATGCAAGTCTCGCTTGATTTGATCGACCTATAAGATCTTAGATAAGCCTACAAATATATAAGAGGTCTTACTGAGACCCATGTACTTAAATAATAAAATTGATGCAAAACTAAAAGGAAGTGGGTTATGTCAACCAATTTTTTGAATGATAAATCCTAACACACAGTGGTGATCAATGAAAGTTCTAAGTGAATCTTACCAATCATATGTCTTAGTTCAAACACAATTTATAAATAATGTCCAATTTTGAGTTGACTTAGATTAGAATAAATTTATTAAAAAAATATCATTTAGTCCCCATAGGATCATAAAAGGTTCCTAAAATATCTCATTTAATCCCCATAAGAATGGAACAACCAATCTCCACCATCAGATTGAAGTAACCTTGACCATCAGATTTTGTCAAAGGAAATGATGCCCTAAATATCAATATAGAGGCCATAAGTTATTCAATTAATTAATTGTATTTAAAAATCAAATTTTTAAAATGATTGGGAAGGTGTAAGAGGATGATTTTTCCATAGTCATCCCCCTAGGATGACTAACATTACTTGAGTATCCAAGATTTTAGTCTACATTATTTAATTATTTTAAAAATTTATAGCATAATAAAATTATTCATGAGTTAATTTTGTACGTACGCAGTTTGAAAAAAAACATCAAGGAGGTCTTAGTCTCCCATGGTTTACAAACAGGTCTTAGGATCTTCAAGCTCCACCACAACCATTAATGGATACTAAAATTTTTAATTTGATTTTTTTAGAAAAAATATTTTTAAGTTTTAAATTTTGATTTATATGGTAGAGGACACAAAAATAACATGGGTCCCCTTTTGGGTTAGTGTGTTTCAAGGCTTCTGTTGGGACCAACATACCCCCATTTTTGAAAATTTGGACCCTTGAGAAACCCTAGAAATTGAGCATGAAAATTTAACATGTTAAGGTCATTTTTATAATTTGAATACCATACACTTTGTCAAAAGCAAGCTTCCTTAGATATGTTTCAATTTAATTTTAGATAATAGTGCTAATAAATGTTCTTTATGGTTTTTAGTTGCAAGTTCCATGGCATTTGTCCTTGAAATTTTCATATTCCAAAACCCTAGAAAAACCCTCAATTCAAATTTAAATAATGGCGGGAACCCTTTTAAAAATTGATTTTTGACCTAAGTATAAAACTCATGTTTTAAATCTTAGTCACATTTTTTAACACGACTAAGACTTAGCCTAAAAGCTTGGTCCCTTTTGTTATTTCCCCTTTTAAAGCTCCTTATGGGTCTAATTAATGTTCATTATGCAAGGTACTTTTAATATTTCCTAGCTTAACCTAAGGTTTTAACCCTAAGGCCCCATTGTATTTATTAAATACTAATGGGACCTTAGACTTAACATATTATCTTATGTTTCGATTCCCTGAGTCTAATTCTATGTTAGCTTGGTTCGTCAATTTATACCTTAACTTAAGGTTTTAATCTTAAGTCCCCAAAAAATTTATTAATACGAATGGGACCTTAGTCTTAATACCTTAGCCTAGGTATTTTATATCACCATGCTCCTAAATTAACTTCCTTTCATCTTTTAGGATCCAATGACCCTCATTTTATCATGACATTTGATCCAAGAGAATGAGTAAACCATGAGCTTAAAATTAAATAGAATGCATCTTAGATGATCTAGTGGTTCATGATTCATCATGGTCCATTCATCAGATGATGCAAGGAAAATTCATAGAATCCTACAGATAACCCCTCGAACCAATCATATTCAAGCCCTCAGATCATGATCAATGGTCCTCACTTGATCATGAAGACTTGATCAAATAGAGTGAGGCATAATTTAAAGTTTAAATGCTTATATAAATCCCAAATGATCAACACATGACACCCTTACGTTTGATGATCAAAGACAAATGGGTCTCTCCTGAAAAAGAAACCAATCATGAGTAATCTCTCGGATCTCGATCCTACAACTATCATTTCATTGGCAATCTTGATCTAACTGAATAAATTAAGTCCAAGAACTTGGGAATCCCCATGGAGGTACCAAGTGGCACTCCTAAATTAGGCCACAAGAATTTGATGAGCTTAAAATTAACATTCACATGATCATCATTTGACATCCACGAGGACATTTTTAACATCCATGTGACCATCAAGTTTAAGGTAATGAATTATTCTAATCAAGGTCAAAACAAATTAAAAGATTTAATAACTTAAAATTAATTTTTGTACATCTATCATTTAATGTTTGTGAGGACATATTTGAAGTCCATGAGACCATCAAATTTAAGCTAATGAATTAATTTTACTCAAAATGAAAATGCACTCCAAAATCTTATTAGAAGGCTCAAAAATTGCTTGACAAGCCATCAATAAAATCATGGGAAAATCATCCTTTGTAGTATCACTTGTTGCCTGAACCATATGGAATAGCCCAGGAGCAACCCCAAGAGAAAATTATGCATGGCTAGGATGAACAAGGTCATGTCAAGGAGAAAGTAGGAGAAGTGAAAAAGGAAGAGAGGCCTAGAAAGGGACCCTCATCTCCAAAATTATCCCAAAGGCCACCTTCTCTTATCCAATACATAGATATGATAGCCTTAGATCCTAAACAGACACTTGAGGGTCCCCTCAAGGAACTTGCAAAGGCATATGATAATGATAGGGAAGATGAACTATTTGAAGAGGCCCTAGTTTAAGAAGGATAGCCGAGGGAAGATAAAGTAAAAAAAGTTACTCTAGGTATGGTCCCTATGACATCCTAAGAAAAGAGGAAAGTAGAGTTGGCATTGGTTCCTATGGGACCAAGGAAAAGACCAATACTGACCATCTCTCACCCCATAAGTGAGGTAAATTTGTTTAGTGATGAATTCCCCATTCACAGGCCAATTATCCCTAACTAGTTCATTTATGGGAAATTAAAAAAATATCCCCTCTTTCCCATTTATGGGCCATGACAAGAGTTGCTGATGTTGAGATACAAGATGACATGAAGCCAGGGATAAGGGTTATGGTGAAGGAATAAGAAGAAAGGATAATTTTGGTAACCCAAGGACTAGAAATCAAGAAGATTGATGCTCCTAAATCATCAAGTAGCTCAAGTGTGGAGGTCTTAGAACCTCCCAAATTCAAGGAGCTATTCATTTTCATCTAATTCAACCTCGAAATAACTAGATTAAAAAGGGTTATAACCAAGAAAACTATGGGTGGAAAAGAGGAATTCACCTTTAAAAAGGTGGATCCCTTTGTAGGATTAACCCTTGTGGGAGGCTAGTAACTTGGTGAATTTTCCATTCATGAAGAGGATCTAAAAATCTTGATTGAGGCCTGGTTAGCATAGGCTAAAGCTTAAATATATAGCATGAAGTAAAGGATCCTAAATTAAGAAAAGGAAAAAAGAAAACTTGGAGACATAGGCAGTCCTATCACTACCTAGGGAAATGACCAAGATGCTTGATGAGTCATTTTATGACATGTTTGAAGCACTCAAAATAATGAAGCTAAGGCAGAGTGAATTAGAGCAGCAAATTATATTAGCCAAGATTTTGGTCACCTAATGGCAAGCCTCAAAAGACAAGATAGTTGAGCCTCTCAACATTCAATCAAGGAAATAGATCTTATGCCTCAAAATCATCATTTTAGGACACTTGAGAAAAATTCTAAGAATTATGTTGATAAGGTTCAAAGTTTGAGTGCATTGCATAATGATGTGGAAAGACTCCTAGAAGATGATAAAGATATAATTTCAAGAATTGAATAGCTTCTCGGGACAATGCTTGCAGATTCTACACAACCCACTACTCTTAGAATCATAAGTGATGAGGAATTCAAACATAGGGCTACTTTGGTAACTCAAGAAATCAAAAGAAAGAGCTAAGGAAAGTTTGGGGCTGATAATTGTAAGATCCTAGACATGATATTCAATGTTAGAGAGAGGATAAATTAAGATAGGAGCATTAAAGAATCCATGGCTAGAAATGATAGAGAATTTGATGACTTGGTAGATCAAGAGGAGGAGTGTATCCTGAAGTTTGCTATGGATATAGAGCTAGTTGATGAGTAACATGCTAAGGACATGAGAATCCTCTAACAACAACAAGTAGAGGCCCCACCAGTAAATTAAACAATATTATATTTTGTAGAATTTTGTAACTTTTTGAAATAGAATATTCCATTGTAAAGGCATATGCTAGTTTGTTAGCATACTTTCCTCTAGATCAGTATGACTGTGAAAAGCATGTGTATTTTAGAACTTGTAAGGATAATTGTCCTTATCTTTCTACACCTATATTTTGTAACTAACTGGTATACTACCTAACCTTTCTATAAAGACATGTATTACTATTTGTAAAAGAGACTTTTGAGTAAATTTTGTATACTTGGAGCAATTAATATAATTGAGGAATTTTGTAAATATTGTCCATATTTGATGTGTCAATTACTAATATAGATTTTCTCTCAATTGCTAGTTGATGTCTTGAATTTGAATGGCATCTTTGAATTTTGAGTTGCATTTTCTAACCATAGGGTTTCTAATTTGTGCATATGCTAGCTTAGTTGGATGATCTTAGGTTTTTATTCACATTATTTTGATCTGTATTTAGATGTGTAAATGTTATTTGATTATAGTAGTAAATCTTTGAAGTATACCTAGTTCTTACTTGTGACTCTTTACATTATCCTTTGAAGTTTCCCTAGTACATAGTGAAATTTGAGCTTAAAATATGTTGCATTATATATTGGTTTAATGTTTACTTAGCTATGATTGATGTTTTGTCATAATGTTTGAGACTAAAATTGGCAATCACTCATTTCTTTTCTTCCTTACCCTTCTCTTTACTCCTTTTTTCTATATCAGATCACTTTAGTTTTAAATTCATTATACATATCCACTTAGATTAATCTGTAGCTTAAATATAAATCATAATTAACTAAATATTGACAAATATTTTTTGTGATTCATAAAGAATGGACCATGGTGTCTCCCAACCACCAAATCATATAAATATTGTGGAATAGTTTATCTTCCTCTGTTGTTATTTCACCACAGCAACAAGATTGTCAATACCTATAGATCATGCTCTAAATTTTATAAATTCTAAAATGAGAAGTGTTATTTAAACACTAAGAACAACTATGGTTAATTTAGAAGCATCAATAGGAGAAGCTCAATTGACACTAGAAGGAGGGACGTGAATTCTTTGAATCTTTGTTGATCTTAGCATGTTTTGGTCTAAGATCAGTGTATCTTTGTGTTTTTGAGTGAATTATTTGCTTATAAGTATAAATATCATTGATATTTGTTGTTTATAACACATCTTTTACTTCCTTAGATGAAGATTCAATTTCTTTGGGTATTGATTCTTGTTTTCAATAAATTCAGCATAAACTTTGAAATTCCATAGTATCTGAGCTTAAGATGACTCATTTTGATCAAAGGTGGGCATATATTTCATATATTTGAGTTCCTTTATGGTTATAATTATAAAGGTAGACTATCTTTACATAATTGAATGCATCCTTGAGTTAATTCAATCAAAGATTAACATCTTTTATAATTTTTCATACCACCTTTGCAAAATAAGATCAATGTACAGGTCTAACTCTTATTATTTATAAATTTGAACTTGATACATCATATTTTAGGTAGGATC
Organism: Torreya grandis; assembly: GCA_037957365.1. Lineage (NCBI taxonomy): Eukaryota > Viridiplantae > Streptophyta > Pinopsida > Cupressales > Taxaceae > Torreya > Torreya grandis. The sequence continues at coordinate 590,874 of JARHVA010006523.1, read as the reverse complement.
CTTATAGTTTCAATTTGGAATTGCCTAATATTAGAACAAGATCACACTTAGAGACCAGGGAGCCTTTCCTCAAGCTTGAGGTCCACAGGAAAGCTAGACATGACAAAGGTAGAAGTAGTAGATCTAAATATCTTCCAACTTCACCCCTTAAATGTACCTTTGCCTTTAATCTCCATCCAAGTATGGCCTAGTTGGGAGAGTCTTCCAGCAATGTACCAGGTGTGGTACATGACTTCCCACGTAACCTTAAGAAGTACTTTCCTATATTTAGTTGAACAGGCATAATAACTGTTAAAGAACATATAAAATATTTTAAAGCTACCTTACGATTGCTAAATGTTGTGCAAGAGGATGGAGCTTGTAGGTTATTCCACTTCACCTTCAAATATGTTTCTTAGGAATGGTTTTTGAACTTGCCTAATAATTACATAACTAGCTAGGATGATTTCAACAATGCATTTATAGATCAATTTGCTAAGATTGTTAGTCCTTGTGTTATCTACCACCATTTCACCACCATTAGAAGAGATGCAAGTGAGCCTATTAGTTCCTTTAATGTTATATTTCAAAAAAAAATTAGTAAGACCATAGACCCCTATAAGCCTAATGATGTTTTATCTCTCAAGATTTACAAAGATGTAGTAGATCCTATGACCTCTATATTTTTGAAGAGATCCATATCAACCATAACTTCATTAGCTAGAGTGTATGCTGAGGCAGTCACCATCAATGATTAGATGTAGCCCCAAGGGAAAATGGAATATTCTTTGATAAACATCAAGCCATAAATACTTGTGATGAACTTATTTTTAAATAATAACCAAATATCCTAGCATTAAACTAGCTCCCAAACCTAACTTAGTTACCATTGAGTCATGCAACTCCCAATCAGAACATAGGATTCTTAAATCATCCTACTAATGGCTTCAATCTAAATGATCAAAGGGATTTGGTACCATCTGCTAACAATAACCAGGGACATAATTTTGAAACACCTAAAATTGATAATGAATCTATCTTAAAAATCGTCCAAAAGTTGAGCATTGATTTTGTTCAGTTGCAAAAACATGTTGGAAATATTGTTGAAGGCTCAGGTAGGAACTTCTCATTTCAAAGGCACAATAGGCCAAATAATATATTTTAGAATGATAGTTTTCACAATAATAAGAATAATGATCCATATTTTGAAAATAAGACCATGGATATTAACCTCATTGATATTGCATTACATGATTATTATAGGGTACATTACATAGCCAAGCATGGGGAAATTGATTGAATAAAATGTTTAAAATCCTTTAAGGCTTTCTAAGAGAAGTTGGATATATTTGAAGTGGTCTCTAACAAATAAAGTGGTATAAGTGCCTCTGGATCTAATTCATCTGATCAAGCCTTCATGCTGGACACCTTTGATTTCCCCTTTCAAGAAGAAAATGAACCTAATGAGATCCCTAAGGAAATCCAAGCCTTTAAATAGATATTGAAGGAGACATATCCCTTGAAGAATAGAAAATAGAGGTAGACCTTGACTACCTCAATGCCTCCTATCAATTTTGGAACCCCTCCAGACACTTCTTCAAGCAGCAATCTTGAGACACGTAAAGGGAGTACTTCTAAACCCAGCACTGAAATTCATAGTTCTTCTAAGACTAGTTATAACATAGTCGAGGACATGAAATAGTTAAAGGCTAATACTACCTTGCATGAACTCACATAGATTATAGAGCAAAGGGACCTTCTATTTGAATCTTTGTCAAAAAATCCCAACAATCTATGTAAGGCTAATCATGTCAATGTGATTATACACAAGGCTATGGCAAAGTCTCCTCCCTTCTTGGTCACCATCAGGATGTTTGGTAAGAACTTATAATTATTTACTAGATTATGGTGCTTATACTAATATCATGCTTGTAATTATATGCAAACAACTTGGTTTAACACCTATAAATTTTGATAGGGTTGTCACCCAATTAGACGCATCTATAGTCAAAGTTATAAGAGAATTTTTAAATGTTCATATGTAGCTAGATTTTGACCTTAGGGTGCAACAATTCATTAATATCCAATTTTTTGGTATATCTAATTTTTATGGAATCTTATTGAGTAGGGAATGGACCAAGGCTTTGAATGGTTACATGTCCATAGATTGCTCACATATATGGCTACCTTGTAAGGGAGATCCTAATCAAATCAATGTTGAAAGAGAACCAAGGATGAATTATATGATAACTAAATATAATGTTGTCAATGATAGGGTCAACATAATTGATTTAAATTTAGGGGTCTTCACCCTAAATATTGATAAGGTATGTGATCCCAAAAATACTCATGTTTTTCCAAGACTATGGAAATTACATTTTGACGGTGCCAGGTGTAATTCTAGATTAGGGGTTGGTGTTGTTAACTTTTCCTAATGATAGAAAGTCCCATGCTTCTTACAAGATCCAATTCCCTTTTACTAACAAACTTGCTAAGTTTAAAGCCCTTATCCTAGACTTACAATATACTATAAAGAACAAGTTCAAATAACTACTAGTTTATGATGATTTAGAATTAGTGGTCAACTAGGTAAGAAGTAAATACAAATATAAGCTCTCATACCTAAAAAGGTATAAGTTCAAGGTTGGGGGTTTGATTAAATCCTTTGATTCCTTTGACATCATTTCCATCCCTAGAGGATAAAACCAAGCTAATGATGAGTTGGCATCTATTGCAGTCAACCTTGTGTCCAACCAAGATTCCTCTAATTTCAGCATTGAGTTGATCCCTTGTCCTTTAGTGCCTGATAATGTTAATCATTTCCATGTTTTCAATGATGATCAATAGGTATTAGATTTCATGACCAATTATGGGGAATTTAATGTCCATATTATTGATGAGACTAATAAAAATACATCTAAAGAGTATAGGTTTAATGGTAAAGTCATTCAGTTGAATGACAAAAGGATTCCCAAGGGGATGATTTCTTTAGAGAGACTATTTAATCAAGATAAACTAGTTAATGTTTCAAAAGTTCCCAAGGTAAGTGGGAAGGATTATAATGTTGTTGATCTTGGCTTCCAAGACTGACCCCAGCTAGTAAATGTTGGAAAATCTTGTAAAAATATGGAGAACAAGAATTTCAAAGAGCTCCTTACCTAATACAAGGATGTCATAACATGGTCCTATGACGATTTAAAGATATTGGATCCTAGAGTCATCACTCACACTATCCCCTTAAAAGAGAGTTACAGAATATTCAGGTAGAATTAGAGGCCTATAAACCCTATCCTAGAACCCATGATCTTCAAGAACATCATTATATTATTAGATTTTAGGATATTCTTCCCCATCAGGCATTCCACCCAGGTGGCTAACTTGGCACTAGTTAGGAAGAAGAATCATGATATTAGACTTTGTATTGACTTTAAAAACATAAACAAAGCATCAAAAAGGATAACTATCCCCTTCTTTCTTTGGTCCAAGTGATCCAGGTTGTTTTAGGTTTAATTATGATGTCTTTTCTTGATGGATTTTTAGGTTATAACCAAGTGTTGATTGACAGAAAGGACAGGATGAGGACAACTTTCACCACAAAGTGGGGAACCTTTGCTTACAAGAGGATGTTCTTTGGGATAATCAATGTAGGATCTAATTTTAAAAGAGTTATGGACCATGCTTTCAAGACCTGATAGGTAAATAAATCATTATTTATATGGATGATCTAACAATTTTTGTAAAAATAGGGAAGATCACTTCATGCATTCGCAACAAGTGTTCGAAAGATGTAGAAGGTATGGGATTTCCTTAAACCCTAGAAGAGTATCTTTTGTGTTACATAAGGAAAATTATTGGGTCATGTTATAACCAAAGATAGGATCTCTATAAATCTAGAAAGAATGGAGGCCATATCTAGGATAGGACCTCCAAATAGTAAAAAAGAACTAAAATCATTCTATGTAAGATAAATTTTGTAACAAAGTTTATTTCTAGATTTGCAGAAATTGTTAAGCCATTGAATGACATGCTAAAGAAGGATGCTAAAGTTAGATGTAATGAGGAATCTAGAAAGGCATTCAATGATATCAATGAGGCCATTAACTAAGCTCCAGTCCTCATAAGTCCTAACTTCTCAAGGGACTTCTACCTCTATTCCTTTGCATCTAACCACACTATGGTTGTATTGACTCAAAAGATTGATGGGTGTGATCACCTAATATATTTTATGATCACTAATTTTAATAATGATGAGTTAAATTACTCATTAAATGATAAGTAGTCATATTCATTAGTTAAGGTAGTTAATAAATTTAGGTATTATATGCTTAGAAATAAGGTGCATGATATCTTACCTCACCCTACCACTAAACTTATGTTAAGTCAAAATGATCTAGGAGAACACTGAGGTAGGTAGATGTAAATTTTGTAGGAGTGTGAGTTGGAAATGAAAATAAAAAAAATTGGTAAGGTGCCATGTTTTGATCCAGATGATTACTAATACTAACCCTAGGCTAAGTATTATGCAAACAATAAAACTTTCAAGCTAGTGAATGGTATGATTCAATCATAAATTTACTAATTAATGGCACTTGTCCTATAGGCTTATCTATGAAGTAGAAGAAGTCCCTAAGATTGAATGCAACCCACTACCTGATCAAGGATAGGGTCTTGTATAGAATAAATTTTTAATGGGTTTTTTTGAGATGTGTCTCACAAGAACAAGCCACCCAAATCATGAGCACCTTTCATTAAAATCTGGGTAATGGGCATTTATCTAGAAGAACCATAGTGCATAAAATTCTTGGATCTAGTTATTATTGGCTAACTATTTTTTAATATGATCACAAACATGTGAGGGAGTGCCACTCATGTCAAGTATTTAACATTAGGGAGCTAAAGTCAGCAATTTTTATACAACTAGTCATGATTACTTTGTTAGGGTGATCAACCCCAATTCATCTGAAGGTCATAAATATGTCTTGACTACCATAGACTATTATATGAGGTAGACTAAAGATGTAACCACTAGAAAATACAAGACTAAGGAGGTGATCAACTTCTTAGAAGAAAATATGTGTATTAGGTTTGGAACACTAGTCTCTCTCTATTATGTGATAGTGGGTCTGCATTCATATCTATAAATATGATTGAGTGGGCTTATGATAATGGAATTACTCTCAAGTTTGCATCCAACCATTATCCCCAAGGAAATAGAGCCTCTAAATCCACAAATAAAAACCTGAAGAAGGAAATCAATAAGTCTGCTATAGATAAACCCAAGACTTGGCATAAGCTCCTTAAATTTGTAGTTTAAGATGATAGGAGAAGAATCAAGTAAGCATTAAGAGCATCACCATTTATATTTGTGTATGGACAAGAAACTATCTTCCCTATCACTCTCAAATTGCCCACATATAGATTTATGCAAGAATACATGGAAGAGAGACAAGAACTTTCCAACTCAAGATTGCTAGACATAATTTAGATAGAAGTTGCAAGGGAAAAAACATTTAATGACTTTAGCAAACATCAAACTATAGTCAAGAGATGGTTTGATAAAAGGACCAAGATCAAGGTGTTTAGGCAAGGATACCTAGTTCTCCTTTGGGGCAAAGCATATGATCCTAAGGGCAAACATGGTAAATTCACACCCTTGTGGATTGACCCATACCAAATTATATAAGCATTGGGAAATAATGCCTTCAAGCTTAAAGATCTAAAAGGAGTAGAGTTTACAATACCCACCAATGGGCAATACCTCAAGCACTATTTCTTCGCTGCTCCTTCAGAGGTTGATGCAGGAGCATCCTCACACTAGGAGCGTATTTAACACATGTTTGGTTAAGTTTTAGCATGCTTAAGTATATAAGCTATTTTTCCCTCCATTTTATTTTTAAATTTTCAATTTCTTCCAAATATCCATTAAGCATGGAATCAAGCCTGTTGGGCGAGATTTTATGTGGTTTGTGTTTTCTTATGTTAGGTGAACTACTTTGTTCATTCTAGGAGGTTGTTACAAGAAGCTTAGGATAGGATTGAACACCTAATTTGAGAAATATAGTTTGGTATAGGGGATTTGTGTGTAAAAATAGGAGATATATGCATATTGAAAAAAAAAGGTAGGGTGCAGTGGAAGAGTGACCTGCAATTTGCAGACAAGCATAGATGTATATCTTCCTATTTTATTAATAAAATGTATGTTCCTTTGAGTAAAATTGTTTTCTGAGACTAAATATTAGAAAAGGTGTTTTTGTTTTGTTGTTGATAATGCAAGGCTTGAATATAAAACCCAAACAATTGTTTGGTCTATGACCAATCGAACACCTGTGAAGAGTTTCTTGCTTAGTTTCCTGCTGGGTCGCCTAAGACGGCTGTGCCATTTCAATGTATTGATTTAATCCTAGTCATTTCAAGGTATATATTATGCTGGCATTATAATGTGTCCGATAAATGGTTTGACATCAGGTATATGTTATGCTGGCATTGCAAAATGTTGAAGTCTGGTGAATGGTTTGACATGAGGTAAGATTTGAATATAAAACAAAATCAACGTTTGGTTCTTGTGAAGACTATAGTTATAGCCATTTTAAATGCTGGGCTGTTTGGAAGCAATAGAGTCAAGCGAGGCATAAACACAACCATGGAACATTACACTGTGTACGTGATCATTACGCTGGGTAGGTGATGACACTGTAACCAAATGATTTCTTCTCCTTCACTGGAATGGTGGAGGCTGTTGAATTATATAGAGCTGGGAAGGAAGCCCACGTCATTTTTATGACTTTCAAGGAACTCAATGTTGTAGAAATTACTCTGCTACTGACTGTGAAATTGGGCGATGGGGAAAGTGTGAGGAGTCGACATTGTGGAGACTTCAAAGAATATTGTCCTGAGTATAAACAAATCTAGGTGACATTGTTTTTGTTTGCAATACATATATGATTTAGTCTTGTTTATAAAATAGAGAAGTTTGTATAATAGTTGGTTAATATTTTGTCAAAAACATATAATTCATGCCCTATTGTGAGTTGGAGGTTTGGCATCATTAAAAACCACAAAATGATGTTATAGATTAGAGTTCAGCCCTATTGGATGTATGTTTTCTGTTTCAGCATTTGGTATTAGAGCCCAAAGGATTGTGTACAATCTAAAGATCCAAGAGAAGAAGAATGTGATTTGTGAAGAAGAAACAAGATGGCCATGAGAATTAGGAACATATGTAGAGCTGGAGGAAGGAGACCTAGAGGACAGGTTACACTGGTAGAAGAGATTAAGAACCTGACAGCTAGGCTACAAGACCTAGAGATGGCTCAAAGAAGAGGCACTGACATGGGTGAAGTCAGTGATAGAGAAGAGGAGCCACCAGAAGATGAATTGGTGGTGGAAGAATAAACAACTGAAGATAGGTTGATTAGAGCCATTATGAAGGTGAACACAAAGCCAAAAATGGAGGTTCTAATGTATGAAGGTAATTTGAATGTGAAAGAATTAATTGATTGGATTAATGCATTAGACAAATATTTTGAGTATGAAGGAATTGAAGAAGATGATAAGAAAGTCAGGTATGCCATGATAAGGCTAAAGAGCCACGCATCCTTGTGGTGGGATGGAGTGTAAGAAGAAAGAAGAAGGAAAGGGAAGCCAAAGATCAGAAGCTGGGATAGAATGGTAGCAAAAATGAAAGGTAAGTTTATGCCTAAAGATTATCAAGCCAATATTTTTAAGCAATTACAAAATTTAAAGCAAAAAAAAAATGTCTGTGATAGAATACACTGAAGAGTTTTACAAGTTAACCATAAGATCAGGGCATATTGAGGATGATACAGAAAAGGTAGCTAGATACACTAATGGTTTAAAATTTTCCATTCAAGATGAGATTAGTCTTCTCATTCCTAAGACAGTTGAGGAGGCATATCAATTTGCCTTGAAAGCTGAGGAGAAGATTGCAAGGAAACAAACATCCTTCTCAAGAGGAAGGGGCAGGTCCATCAGAGGTAGAGGATTTCAAGGAGGTAGAAGACAGCTGCAAACATCTCATGAAGAGGCCAACAGCTCACAAAGCTCAAGAGGCAGCTATACACCAAGAGGAAGAAGGCCATACCAAGGATATCAAAGAGGAAGAGGAAGATTCATGGGCAATGATTTAAGTGCAACAAGTATGCAGGACATAGGGCATATGAGTGTCTAGAGAACCCTTCTACCAGCCATGAGAGGGGTGTACATGTGACTCAAAGTGAAGGAAAAAATGAAGAAGTTACAGCAGCTTATGAAGATACCCTAGAAGAAGGTGAGTCTCTTTTGATGAAAATAATTTTGTTAAAGCCAAATAAAGAAGTTGTAGAACCACCTCAAAGGAAAACTTTATTTAGAACCACATGTAAAAGTAAGGGGAAATTTTGCAAGGTCATCATAGACAGCGGGAGTACTGACAATCTTGTGTCAACTAAGATGGTAGAGAAACTAGGCTTGAAGAAAGAGGTACATCCTACACCTTATCAAGTCTCTTGGCTATAAAAAGGACACAAACTCCTAGTAAGTGAACCATGTAAAGTAGATATTCAAATAGGAACATATAAGGATAAGATTTTATGTGATGTCATGCCCATGGATGTATGTCATATCTTGCTTGGAAGGCCTTGGCAATTTGACAGGAAGGCCATGCATGATGGAAGGCAGAATACATATATGTTTGAAAAGGATGGGATCAAGCATACACTCACACCATTGAAAGAAGAGGCTGTTTTTGTTGTAGGATAGAATTCTAAAGTATTACTAGTGAGTGGTAAAGAGTTTCTACATCAAATGAAGAAGGAAAAGGTAAACTTTGTTGTGATTGGTAAGCCAAGGAGTGTAGTCACTAGTATTAAGTTGATTGATTTTCCATTAGAGATTCAAGATATATTGAATGAGTACATTGACATTTTGGTAGATGATTTACCTAATGAGTTACCATCATTGAGAAGCATTAGCCATCACATAGACTTGATTCCAGGAGCAAATCTTCCAAACAAGGCTGCCTATAGGTTGACTCCAAAGGAAAATGAAGAGATCAAGCACCAAGTTCAAGAATTGTTAGACAAAGGATTGGAAAGAGAGAGTTTAAGTCCTTGTGCTATCCCCACAGTGTTGAGTCCTAAGAAGGATGGGAGCTAGAGGATGTGTACAGACTCCAGAGTAATCAATAAGATTACTATCAAGTATAGATTTCCATTACCTAGAATTGATGATTTACTTGATTGTTTAAGTGGAGCTACATATTTCTCTAAAATAGAATTGAAAAGTGGTTACCATTAGATTAGGATAAGATAAGGGGATGAATGGAAAACAGCCTTCAAGACCAATGATGGACTCTATGAGTGGTTAGTTATGCCATTTGGACTAACCAATGCACCAAGCACCTTCATGAGGCTGATGAATGAAGTGCTGAAGGAGTTCACTGGTAAGTTTGTGATAGTATATTTGTATGATATTTTGGTGTTTATTCAAACTAAGGAAGATCATTTTAAACATTTGCAGATGGCATTGAGTAAGCTACATGAAGAGAAATTGCTAATCAATGTAAAAAAGTAAAGTTTTCTTAAAATAGAGGTGATATATTTGGGGTTTGTGATTTCAAAAGAAGGATTGAATATGGATAGGGAGAAGATTAAGGTTATACTTGAGTGGCCTACACCCAGGAGTACATATGAGGTAAGAAGCTTTCACGGTTTGGCTAGCTTCTATAGGAAATTCATAAGAAATTTTAGTGGGATTGTTGCTCCAATGATAGAGACAATCAAAGGTGATAAAAGAAGTTTTTATTGGACTGAGGCTGCTAATAAGAGTTTTAGATTATTGAAAAAGAAGGTAACTAAAGAACCAATCCTAACCTTGCCTGATTTCAATAAGCTTTTTCAAGTAGAATGTGATGCTAGTGGAACTACAATAGGCATTGTTTTAAGCCAAGATGGGAAGCCTATAGCATACTTTAGTGAGAAGTTAAGTGATGCTAAGAAGAAGTACTTAGCTTATGATCAAGAATTCTATGCTCTTGTATAGGCTTTGAAGAAATGGAGGCACTATATTTTGCCTAAAGAATTTGTTTTGTTCACTGACAATTATGCTTTACAGTTCATTAGCAATCAGAATAAGTTGAATCAAAAGCATGTCAAATGGATTGAATTTTTACAAAGCTTCACATTCACTATTAAGCACAAGAAAGGACAATCTAACAAAGTTGTAGATGCTCTAAGCAGGACAAATCTGATCATGCAGGAGTCTCAAGTAAGTATTTTGGGATTTGAAGATTTGAAGGAACTATATAAGGAAGATCCAGACTTCAAGGAACCATATGAAGCTTGCATGAATCCAGTGGGGATTGATAGAAGTCTTTGGATAGATTTCATGATCCAAGAGGGTCTACTATTTAGAGGTAGCCAGCTTTGCATTCCCAAGAGTTCAGTGAGAGAGAATTTGTTGAAGGAAAAGCATAGTGGCAGCTTATCAAGACATTTTGGGCAGAATAAGACATTAGCACAATTGAGTGCTCACTACTATTGGCCAGGTATGGGTACTGATGTCAATAAATTTTTTGAAAGGTGTAAAACATGCCAATATGCCAAGGGAAGTAGTCAAAACATAGGTTTCTATCAGCCACTACCCATTCCAAATAGACCTTGGGATTCAATAAGCATGGATTTTGTACTTGGTTTGCCAATAAACCAAAAAGGCCATGATTCTATATTTGTTGTGGTAGATAGGTTTTCAAAGATGGCTCATTTTATTCCATGTTCAAAAACAAGTGATGCTACTCACATAGCTAATCTATTCTTTCAAGATGTTGTTAGATTGCATGGATTGCCTAGAAGCATTGTTTCTGACAGGGACACCAAATTTGTTGGACACTTTTGGAGAACCTTATGGAAGAAATTGGGAACACAATTGAGTTTTAGTTCAGCCTATCATCCCCAAACTGATGGCCAAATAGAGGTTGTCAATAGGAGCTTGGGCAACATCTTGAGAAGCTTGGTAAGTATGCATCCAAAACAATGGGATCTTGCACTTGCACAAGCTAAATTTGCCTATAATGATTCTCCTAATAGAAGTACAAGATTGAGCCCATTTCAAATTATGTATGGAATGCATCCAAGAGGTGTGTATGTGTTAAGAAATCTAAGTAGCATGGAGACAAGGAGTGCTGATGCAGAAGAATTTGCCAATGCCATGCAAAATTTGCATGAATAGGTAAAGAAGAAGCTTGAAGAAAACACCATCAAGTACAAACTAAGGGCAGATCAAAAGAAAAGAGAGGTCAGTTTCAGTATTGGAGACTTTGTTCTTGCTCACCTTAGAAAAGAGAGGTTCCTAAAAAGGAAATACAACAAGCTAAAGGTAAAGAAAATAGGACCATGCAAGGTAATAAGGAAGTTTTCAAATAATGCATATGAAATAGAATTGCCAAAGGGGATGGAATCTCTGCAATCTTTAATGTTATAGATTTATATCCATACAAAGATGAAGGACAACCAGCCAATGAAACTAAAATAGGGGTAGATGAAGTTATCCAATGGAAGCAACAACTACCAAAGGAAGTGCCAAAGGAGATTGAGAGAATTTTACACAAGAAAGTGGTTAAAAAGACAAGGAACAAAGAATATTTCTAGTATCTAACTAAGTGGAAGAATCTACCAGCTAAAGATGCAACATGGTTGACTACAAATGACATCCTTAAGCTAGGCACAAGTATAGAAGAAGTGATGCAGAAAAATAACAAGTGAAGAATACTTCTTCTGCTCCTTGGAAGAATGATGCAGGAGCATCCTCATGCTAAGAGCGTATTTAACACATGTTTGGTTAAGTTTTAGCATGCTTAAGTATATAAGCTATTTTCCTGTCCATTTGTTTTCTTTGTTTTTAAATTTTCAATTTCGTCCAAATATCCATTAAGCATGGAATCAAGTCTGTTGGGAAAGATTTTATGTGGTTTGTGTTTTCTTATGTTAGGCAAATTGTTTTGTTCATTCTAGGAGTTTGTTACAAGAAGCTTAGGATAGGATTGAACACCTAATTTGAGAAATATAGTTTGGTATAGGGGATTTGTGTGTAAAAATAGGGGATATATGAATATTGAAAAAAAAAAGGTAGGGTGTAGTGGAAGAGTGACCTGCAATTCGCAAACAAGCATAGATGTATATCTTCCTATTTTATTAATAAAATGTATGTTACTTTGAGTAAAATTGTTTTCTGAGACTGAATATTGGAAAAGGCATTGTTGTTTTACTGTTTATAATGCAAGGCTTGAATATAAAACCCAAACAATTGTTTGGTCTGTGACCAATCGAACACCTGTGAAGAGTTTCCTACTTAGTTTCCTGCTAGGTCACCTAAGACGGCTGGGCCATTTCATTGTATTGATTTAATCCTGGCATTGCAATGTGTTCAGTGAATGGTTTGACATCAGGTATATGTTATGTTGGCATTGCAATGTGTTGAAGTCTGGTGAATGGTTTGACATCAGGTAAGATTTGAATATAAAACAAAATCAACGTTTGGTTCTTGTGAAGACTACAGTTCTAACTGTTTTAAATGCTACGCTGTTTGGAAGCAATAGAGTCAAGTGAGACATAAACATAGCCATGGAACATCACGCTGTGTAAGTGATCATTACGCTGGGTAGGTGATGACATTGTAACCAAATGATTTCTTCTCTTTCACTAGAACGGTGGAGGATGTTGTTAGATAGAGCTGGGAAGGAAGCCCACGTTGTTTTTGTGACTTTCAAGGAACTCGATGCTACAAAAATTGCTCTGTTGCTAACTGTGAAATTGGGCGATGGGGAAAGTGTGAGGAGTCGACGTTGTGGAGACTTCAAAGAATACTGTCCTGAGTATAAACAAATCCAGGTGACATTGTTTTTGTTTGAAATACATATATGATTTAGTCCTGTTTATAAAATAGAGAAGTCTGTATAATAGTTGGTTAATATTTTGTCAAAAACATATAATTCATGCCCTATTGTGAGTTGGAGGTCTAGCATCATTAGAAACCACAAAATGCTGTTATAGATTAGAGTTCAGCCCTATTGGATGTATGTTTTCTGTTTCATCAGAGGTCTTCATGGAGTAAACTGTAAGATGGTTAGATTTAGAGTAGGTAGGTTAGCTAGATTCCTTTCAATTCTTTCCCTCTTGTCCCTTATTTGTATATATTTATTTACTTTCCTCTATTTTTATTATGTGTTTCTTTCCTATTGCCTTGCTCCTTGGATCCAATAATTCCTTTTGGATAATCTTGAGCTCAAAGTTATAAGTTTTCTTAAACCCCCCCCGCGCCCCCCCCCCCACAAAATTTAGAAATGTATGTGTGAAACCAATGAATATGATGACCATGGCCCTGAAATGTAAAGGCATAATGTTGTAATTTACCAAAAAATGGTAAAGACCAATATAATAAGTTGATAGTTTCATGAGAACTTGACCATTGTCTTGACCTCAAACTAGTTTTAAGAATACTTGCACTTGTAGGGTGAAAATTTAAACTATCATGGTATAGTCATACTAACACTTAATCAACATCCTTAACTTGGATAATGGTTACAACCATAGGAAATTTTCTAAAGATCAAACACTTGACCAAATCCTAAAACCTGGCTATTCTAGTTCCCAACTTTGCTAAAAGCATAAAAGTCTCAAGAAAATACAAAAAAAAAGAACTCAATGAAAAATTGTAACCTTTATAAGCATAGGGGATTTTGGAAATCTTCATCAGGGATATGGACACCTAACTATTAGTATATCAAGGCCTCAAGTGGAACAAAAGGTATCTCTATCAGGGCTATGGATGCCTAGCTAGTAGCAGAGCAATACCCAAGCCTCCCCTAAAATAAAAAGCATCATTTATAAAGGATATATAAACATGCTCTAAGTTAGTGTTATTTATTAAAAACATGAAGCCTAGATGATGTTTCATGACTCCCATGGAAAATATTAAGTGGAATTAAATCACACGCATAGTATGGTTATGTCTTGGTGTTTAACCCTAAGTCTATAAGTACAAGGTTTGTTTCAACTATGACCTAATTTGGATGATGATATTGATCAAATGGATTGGATGACCTCATTATTTGTCTAAATGAGATTTTTTATGTTATAACATATTGTTATGTTTCCCCCATGAGTTGCCATTTTTTTGGACCAACATACCTGCATTTTTGAAAATTGGGACCCTTGAGAAACCCTAGAAATTGAACATGAAAATTTAACATGCTAAGGTCATTTTTAGAATTTGAAGATCATATACTTTATCAAAATCAAGATTACTTAGTTATGTTTTACTTCAATTTTGGCTAATAGTGCTAATAAATATTATTTATGGCTTTTAGTTGTAGGTTCTATGGCATTTGTCCTTGATAATTTCATATTCCAAAACCCTCAAAAAACCCTCATTTCAAATTTAAATAATGGTGGGAACCAAATTGACGGGAATCCTTTTTAAAATTCATTTTAGACCTAAGTATAAAACTAATATTTTAAAGCTTAGTCATGTTTTTTTAACATGACTAAGACTTAGCCTAAAAGCTTTGTCCCCTTTTTTATTTCCCCTTTTAAAGTTAATTATGGGCTTAGCTAATATTCATTCTGTAGGGTCATTGTAATATTTACTAGCTTAACTTAAGGTTTTAACCCTAAGGCCCCATTTTATTTATTGAATACTAATGGGACATTAGTATTAAAATCTTAGCTTAATTTTTGATTCCTTGGGTCTAATTTTATATTACCTTGGTCCTTCAATTTATACCTTAACCTAAGGTTTTATTCCTAAGGCCCGGACATATTTATTAATATGATCAAGACCTTAGTCTTAATACCTTATCCTAGGTATTTCATATCACCATGGTCCTAGCTTAACTTCCTTGCATCTTATAGGATCCAATGGCCCTCACTTTATCATGGAATTTGATCCAAAAAAGTGAGTAAACCCCAAGCTTTGGCTTAAATAATGTGCATCTCAGATGATCTAGTGGTTCACATTTCCTCCCAGCCCATTGATCAGATGGTGCAAGACAAACTAATAGAATCCTATACATAGCCCCTCAGACCAATCATATTCAATCCCTCAAATCATGATCAATGTTCTTCACTTGCTCATGAAGAATTGATCAGATGGAGTGATGCACATTTAAAAGGTTAAAGGTTTATAAAAAGCTCAAATGATCAAAACATGACAGCCTTATATTTAATGCTTAAATAGGTCTCACTTGACAAAGAAACCAATCCTGAGCAAGCCCTTAGATCATGATCCTATGGTTATTGCTTCATCAACAATCTTAATTCAACAAAGAGAATTAAGTCCAAAACCCTGGGAAGCCCTGTGGAGGCACCAAGTGGCACTCCCACCTTAAGCCACAATAATTTGATGAGGTTAAAATTGATGTTCATGTGACCATCATTTGATGTCTGCAAGGATGTATTTGATATTCATGTGACTATCAACCTTAATCCCATCAAATTAAAAACTTCACTAGATTAAAATTATCATTCACGTGATCATCATTTGATGTCTATGAGGATGTATTTGACATCCATGAGACTGTAAAATCTAAGCTAATTAATTATTCTACTTACGATCAAAATGCACTCCAAAATCTTGCTGAAAGGCTCATAAATTACTTGACATGCCATTATGAGAAGAATGGAAAATGTATCTTTTGTAGTATCACTTACTACCTAGATCATCTAGAATAGCCTAGTATCAACCCCAAGTAGTACAACCATAGCCATAACAAAAAATTATATAGGGCTAGGATGAACAAGGTTGTGGAAAAGAGAAAGTAGGAGAAGTAAAATTGGAAGAGAGGCTTGGAGAGGGGCCCTCATCTAAAACATTATCCTAAAGGCCTCCTTCCCCATTCTAGTATATAGATATGATAGCCCAAGAGCTAAAAAGGACACTTGAGGGTGCCCTCAAGGAACTTGTAGAGTTGTATTATACTAACAAGAAAGAGGAACTATTTGAAGAGTCCCTAGTTGAAGAAGGAGAGCTTGGGGAAGAAAAAGGAAAAGAACATACTCTAGGTATTGTCCCTATAACATCCTATGAAAAGAGGAAAAAATATCTAGCATTGGTTTCTATGGGACCAAGGAAGAGACCAAGACTAACCATTTGTCACCCCATAAGTGAGGTAAATTTATTCAGTGATGAATTCCCTATTCACAATCTCGTTATCCCTGACTAGTTCATTTATGGGAAATTATAAAATATCCCCTCTCTTTCCCATTCATGGGCCATTACAAGAGTTATTGATGTTGAGAGACAAGATGACATGAAGTAATGGATAAGGGTTATGGTGAAGGAGTAAGAAGAAAGAAATATTGTGGTCACCTAAGGACTATGAAGTAAGAAGATGGATGTTCTCAGAGAATCAAGTAGCTTAGGTGTGGAGGTCCCAGAACCTCCCAAATTCAAGAAGCCAGTGACTACCATCTAATTCAACCTTGAAAAAACTAGATTAGAATGGGTTATAATTAGGATAGTTATGTTTGGAATAGAGTAATTCATCTTTCAAAAGGTGGAGCCCTTTATAGGATTAACCCCTGTGGGAGGTCTGCAACATGGTGATTCTACCAATCATGAAGAGGATGTGGAAAGCTTGATTGAGGCCTAGTCAGCATAGGATAAAGCTAGAATCTAAGGCATGAAGCAAAGGATCCTAATGTTAGACAAAGAAAAATAAAACCTAGAGACATAAGTAGTCCTATCAGTACTTGGGGTAATGATCAAGATGTTTTATGAGTCATTTTATGACATATTTGAAGCACTCAAAACAATGAAACTAAGGTAGGGTTAATTAGAGTAGAAGAGTGCATTAGCCAAGAGTTTGGTCACCCAATGGAAAGCCTTAGAAGACAAGATATCCAAGATTCTAAAAATTCAAGAAATTAAACAGATTATAGGCTTCAAAACCATCAATTTAGGACACTTGAGCATAATTCAAGGAATTGTAGTTGATAAGGTTCAAATTTTGAGTGCATGGAATAATGATGTGGAAAGACTCCTAAAAGATGATAAAGAGACAATTGCAAGAATTAGATAGCTTCTTAGGACTATGCTTGCAAATCCTACACAACCCACTACCATAATGATGTGGAAAGACTCTTAGAAGATGATAAACAGCTAATTGCAAGAATTAGATAGCTTCTTAGGACTATGCTTTTAGATCCTGCACAACCCACTACGATTAGAATCATAAGTGATGAGGAATTCAAACATAGGGATAATTTGATAACTCAAGAAATCAAAGGAAAGAGCCAAGTCAAGTCTACAAATTCTAACAATAAGATCCTAGACATGATATTCAATGCTAGAGAGAGGATACATGAAGCTAAGAGCATTAAAGAAGCCATGGCTAGAAATGATAGAGAATTCGATGACTTGGTAGATGAAGAAGAAGAGTGTATGTTTAAGCCTACTATGGATCTAGAGCTAGTTGATGAGCAACATAATAATTCCATGAGAATCCTCTAACAACAAAAAGTAGAGGCCCCACTAGCAAATTAAATAATATTCTATTTTGTAGAATTTTGTAAATTTTTGAAATAAAATATTCCATTGTAAAGGCATATGCTAGTTTGTTAGCATGTTTGCCTCTAGGTCAGTATGACTGTAAAAATCATGTATATTTTATAACTTATAAAAATAATTGTCCTTATCTTTGCACACCTATATTTTGTAACTTACTGGTATACTGCATGACCTTTCTATAAAGGCATTTATTACCATTTGTAAAAGAGATAATTTTGAGCAAGTTTTGTATACTTGGATCAATTAATTAATGTCTTGAATTTGAATGGTGTTTTTTTTAATCATATGGTTTTTAATTTGTGTATAAGCTCGATTAGTTGGCTAATCCTAGGTTTTGCTTCACTTCATTTTGTTCTATATTTAGATGTGGAAATGTTATTTAATTATAATAGTAAATATTTAAAGTAGAATTGGTTCTGACTTGTGAGTATTTACATTACCCTTTGACTTTTTCCTAGTATACAGTGAAATTTGAGCTTAAGCTATGCTACATTATATATTTTTTTAATGTTTTCTCAATTGAAATTGACGCTTTGTCATAATGTTTGAGACTAAAATTGGAAATCACTTATTTACTTTCTACCTTACCCTTATCTTTGTTCCTTTTTTTTTTACATCAGATCACTTTAGTTTTAAATTAATAATAAATATCCACTTTGATTAATCTATAGCTTAAATCTAGATCATAATTCACTAAGTATTGACAAAGATTTTTCATAATTTATAAAGAACAGACTAGGGTGGATCCCAACCACCAAATCATATAAATATTGTGGAACAGTTTATCTTGCTCTATTTTTATTTCAACACAAATAGCTAGATTGTCAAAACTTTCAACTCATGCTCTAAATTTTCTAAATTCTAAAAGAGAATTTTTCTTTAAACATTAAGAGTACCTAGGTTCATTTAGAAGCATCAGTAGCTTCCAAGAAGTCACACAATCTAAAAGGGTCAAAACAACACCTTTAATCAAGAAGGAGGGTAAAATATGAAAAAATATAAGGTTCTAGGTTTTAAAATGTATATCAAACATAATATCACAACAAATGAATGGGGGTCCCTTTTGGGGCCAACCCACCCTTCGACCTTTAAATCGATTGATTTAACTAAACAGAAAATATACACGGTTATTAAATATTTTGGTTTTAATTTATTTGTTGCATGTTATAAATTCAAAAAAAATAAGTTTAATGTTTAATAATATAAAAATTGTTTTATTAAATGGTATATCTCATTGGTTATGCTTATCTTAAAAAACGTGTCATCTATTAGCCTCTAACCATACACATGGAACAATTATCCTCAACATGTGGCTCACTTTCATATATTTTAAAATGAAAATAAAAAAAAAAACTACCATTAATATCTTAATCTAAATAGATTAGGGTCCCATTTGAGATTGGTACTTAACCTATAATTCTACCCTATGTGAAGAGTCATGTGCCCTTCACAAGGATCTGTGTGTAGTTAAAATTACCCTATAGAGGCATTTTTCCAAAAATTCATATCTAGCAACACGTAAATAAAAAATATATGAAAGAAAGGAATCCATTTTATAAAATACACAATTTTATATTAAAATTATTTGGAGAGTTTTATATCATGATAATCATGCATTAAAATTCAGCAAAGTTAAAGGGTTTTTATAAAGGAAATGAACCCTATTTAGTAGTCTTGGATTAAATATTCATATCTTTTAAATTATATCTCAAGAAACTATTGCATAAGATGTTATGGATTCCTAGGAAATATAATATATAACAAAATAAATTCAATAAATTTTGATAAGTTTAAAATAACATAAAAAATAATTGTATGCAATGGTCATTCAATGGACATAATGAAATAACTGAAAATGGAACATTCCAGTTGTTTTTTCAAAATTATTTTGTGTTATAGAATAAAACATAGAAACATACCATTTTCCATGGGATTTTTATAAATCAAATATTATATTTTAGTGAATTTCCATTTAATACTTAAATTCTTCCTCCTCTTCAATGAGGCTTATAAACAAAATCAAGGGGTTAAATATAATGAAGTACATTATACATTAGCTTCTTTTTCTTACTGAAATAAAAATAAAATATTAAATTTTACAAGGATTATAAACATCCAATAAATTTTATCAATCCATCACAATTCTAATAATAATAATCTTCAAGTAAACTTTACAAGTCATCTGCAATACCAATCAAAGAAGGGTCTCGCCTCCTATCTATTTTCCATCATTAGGTAACTACAATAAGAACCCATAAGCCTATAAATTCAAACTCCAGGCATGTTTACTTCATTAAGTGACGGAAAAATAAAAATAAAATGTTGGGATGATATGCAAAGATTTTCAATGGTTGTTCACTACGAAACACATCTAGGAGACTAACAATTTTGATTACATGAGAGAGGAATCCAATCCCACTAACACATAAAAGGAAAGTCAAAATGCAATATCAAGAACCAAATTATAACAAGGAAAATATAATGCAATTCCTCAACAAAAATTCCCACTAAAAGATAAGAAAAATGTGGGGATGTTTCACCATTTTTATACAATCTCTTAGCCATAAGAGAGTATATACATAGGAAACCATGCCAAATAAAATGTACAAGGGCATAGGGATTTTGGTCCCACCAACTACTACCACTACCTAAGAGTGGATAAGAGACATGTAAATTCAAACAAATTTTGGTATCATAATTTTTTCATTTTAAGTCAAGCAAAATGCATTAAAAAATCAAAAAAATTAGTAGGGACGTTATATCTCTAATCCCAAATGGGAATTAAAAACCCACATGGTGGCTATCAATACAGCCATGGAGATAAATCAAAGACATAGGGTAAGGCAAATGACCTTACACCTATTTAAAATTACAATCAGAGTATAGGGGAAATATAATTTAACATAAATTAAATTTTAATGTAATTGGAGAATGGAAGACTACCTTGGCTCCCCTCTTGGATCCACTCAAGAACACCACCTACAATATTTAGGAAAAATATTTCTTCCTCCTTCTCTAAGCTCTTCCTCTAAGCTCCTCCCCTTCTAATTTTCTAAATTTACAAATGAGAAAATTAATCTAAAGGAAGTCTTTCTTTCCTCAAGTAAGATATACTTTCTCCTCTAAAATTCAATGAGAAGATTACATGTGTCCCTTTCCATCCCTTGTCTCAAGGCCAACAAGTCTCCCTTATAGAATCACTTCACTTATAGGCCCATGTAGGAAAACAATTATCTCCATCCCTCATTAATGAACCCACTATCACATGCCACAAATGGGCACATGGGTTGCCTCAAAGTATTATTTGGATCTTAGAAATACTTTCTAATATCCATA